>JANSVB020000158.1:1256580-1266858 GCA_025504935.2 Erythroxylum haughtii | reverse complement strand
TAAGTTACACCAATTTGTTGATAAGAAGAATTCTCCTCTCCCAAAGATTCTTAAATTTTAGTTTCGGTTTTATAACAAAAACTGATTTTTTAAACATAATATGATTTGTTATCATCTAAATATATATAATATATGTAATATTAATTACTAATAAGAATTATTTAGTTTATTTTAATTTTATAAAAATTAACATTATCATCTAAAAAATAAGTTAAGTCATATTTAAAAATAATGGTTATACTAAAATCTTAATATTTTAGTGATTTAAATAAAATATTGGGTGACTAAAAATTTCACCAACTTGGTTATATAAGTACTCAGACTTTTTTGTACTAATAATGAAAAAATAATTTAATTTAAAACTATTAGCTAAAATAACAATCTTAATGGTTCTTCCAATAATTTGTTAAAAGTTGGTATAGTGTTTGCTGAGTGTCTTTCACTTAAGAATTACTTCCAACATTTGTCCTTCCATTGGACTTCTTGGACTGCTAATAAAGCTGCTCCACTCATTCGTTAGCAATGGTAGCTTTATTTCATGCAAACTGTCTTGATTGGGATAGTATCCCAAGCAGTGTTGTTTTGATTTTTCTTCACTTGTAACTAATTCTGAAGAAGCTTAGGTCCGGGTGTATGGGGTAAAGCCTATTGGCTTTGGGTTTAGTTGTTTCTTCTGTTTTAGTTTCTCATTTCTTTAATGAATTCGTCTGTTTAAAAAAAACATTAACATTTATAAATTAGTGCTTATTTAGATACAACTTTAAACTTGATAATTCAAAATTAACCAAATAATAAAAACATAATTAAGGAATAATGATAGTGATTTCCTTATATTACATGACAAGCATGGATAGATCCACATTGGGAGCAAGTGGGGGCACTTGCCTTGGTGTCTCCAAAAAAATTTATATAAAAAATTATTATTTTAAATTTTGATTCCATAAAAAAATAAAATTTTGCTTCCATTAAAATTTTACCGCTACTAAAAATTTTAAAAATAAAATTTTACCCTATTAAAATTTTGCTCCAACTCAAAAAAATTGTAACAAGTCTTTAAAAATCTCATTTAAATAAGGATTTGTTATGTAAATAGAGATAGTTTTAAGGATTAATTTATAAATTAAAAAGATCTTAGAACTCTTAATTATATTCTGACAAGTTCAAGCATTAAGCTCAACAGGGATGCACGTTAATGACACGTTTTTTTTTTTTTCATTAACCTGTGAAAACTCCACTTTGCAGAAAACTCCAACATAGGCAGTTTTGAGCCCTTTTTCAATTATATCTTTATCATTCGCAGGCATTCAGAGACAGACTAGCAGAAAAGAGATAAAGTCGGTAAGACATTTTCAGAGGTTTATACTATGAAAAGCACTCCTAACTACTATAATCTTCCTCGATATTACAACAAGATCCTGAAGCATAGAATGTCTGAACACGAAGGACGCCATTCTAGGAAAAGAGGAAACAAGATGACAACATATTTTAAACAGACAATGAGATAAAAAGGATTAATTTAGGATAGTCATTTGTGGACTAAGGAAAGTACTCATTCACACTCCTGCTCCTCAAGTCAATGAAACTTGAGGACCGCCTTCTTTGATACAAAAGGCATCTGCTTCGAGCTTATGATTAACTCTTGGTGAGACGTTAATAGTCCTACACCAGTTGATTAGTCGTGGACGAACCATAGCCATTGATCATGCCGCTCCATGTTCCGAAGTTGTTTAGGTATCCATAAGTGTCCTTCCCAATCCCACCATCAGAGCAGCCCTGGTCTTGCCATTCAAGTGATAACAGCTTAGGATTAGGTTTCACATCCACATCATTTCCTTGATCATATGGAAGCATCAGCCTTTGACAGGGTTCCATCATACCGCCACCATTGGCATCAATTGATGAGATGCCAAGTGGAGAGCAAAGGCCGTGGAAATTTGGTGGTAACCCATGATTACTCATTATATGATCTCCAAACCCAGCCATGCCTATCTCACCATTCCCAATGAAATCATAGTTCCTTGAGCTACCCGCTATAGTTTCTAACTTACTTTCCATGAAATCAATGGGCCTAGGTTCGAGCATGCCCAGGCTATACTTGCTTTCCATGAAGTTAGGGTTTGTCAATGTTCCTTGGGCGCCAAGAATGCTATTGAGGTGTGAAAGTTGCTGCATCTCAGGAAAGGAGAGGCGAAGATCAGTGGGATTATGGTGATGAGACGATGATGCTGAACCTGGGTTTTGGTTAACCGATTGATCATTCGACTTTTTGCTTACTTTCTTATTCTTTCTACAGCCACCACCAACAGGAATGTTCCTTAGAGTGCCTCCTTTGGTCCAGTACCTCCTGCAAGTCTTGCAGAAGTACCTCGGTTGAGATAGGCTGTAGTTGTTGTAGTAGCAAAACTTGGTGTGTGTAGAGTCACACCTTGGACACTTGAGAGCTTGGTCGTGCGGAGGCCTTAGCCTCCTCTCTATTAAAGGCCTGGAGCATGTGAGCATTTCTCCAGATGGTGAAGAAGAATTCATCCCAGACTCATCGTGAATCGTGTCCTGCCACATGCAAAAGCCAAAGTGTAAATATCAGAAATATCACTGGACCTTCCTTTGTCCTTCTGAACTTCCGAAGGCCTGTGCCCAAAATGAGAAAAAGACTCCACAAACCAAAACTCAGCACTAACAGATGTTGCTCATCCGATTAACGCTTTCAAGCCTAAACTAAACAAACACTTCACTCCCTTGATCACCATTTTTGTTTCCTATGGTAAAATTGGTGTATTCTCAAAATCAGGATGCATCACATTGCGAAAGCATACTATTACAAATAGCGTATGAATTTATCAGAAAGATCACATACCTGAAGCCAATCCGCAGAGTCCATGCAAACTTGCAGTGATGTAAGACTCATTACTGATCCAACCGAATAGAAAACGCGCAGACAAGGCACAGCAATGAACTATCCGAGCTAGTTTGCCACCAACCCCTGCCCTTTCCTTGAGGAACGAATGATCATTCCATATCGTTACCCATGCAGAAGAAAAAGAGACAGAGAAAGAGCACAAGTACTTAACTGAGATATTGGGTTTGTCGGGTTTGTGATATGCAGTGGGAAGATGGGGGAGGATGGCTTGGTAATAAGAAGAGTGAAAAAGGCAAGTGCTCTGACCCCATCATCGACTGAGCTTGTACTCAGATACTATGTGGCTACGGTCCATACACTGTCGGTGGGCTTAATCTTCGTGGGCCCCTTTCTTTGTCTGTCAATTGTTGTGACAAGGGCCCCACTTTATCAATTAAATCTCACGACCTGGCAGATCAACGACCCTGATGTCGTGAAGGTCTATTGAGGTCGCAACGCTGAGAGCGGTTGATTTTGAAAGGCGACACGTCAGATTTAGCGGCGTAGTGGTCGTCAGCCCGTGTGTGACGTGACGGAGAATGGATTTTGGCGTTTTCGATAAAGAACGCATACCGAAAGAGCACTCCACTGGCGGGACCACTCAATCTCCTCCCACAAGCAAAGGATCGATTCCCCCCTCCTCATGTGCCTCTCACGTGACTCTCTTCCCCCTAATTAGGTCCCGTCAATGTTTTGAAACCTGGACCGGTCATTGAATCGGAGGTTTTACTGGTTACCGGTTTGATCGGTTCAACTACCGGTCGAACAGGTGTGACGTCATAATTATGCAATTATTATATTTAATTATATATAATATTAATAATATTTAAAAAATATAAAAAATACAAAAAAACAAAAAATAAAAATTTTATTGAACCAGTGATCGGACCGGACTGATTTGACCGGTTCAACAGGTCAATTGACCGATTTTGACCGGTTCTTACTGGTTCAATTGAGAACTGGTTTTAAAGGGTGAACTGAATCGGATAGCCGACCGGTCACCGATCAAACCGGTCGAACCGGCCGATCCGATCTGATTTTTAAAACAGAGGATCCACAAATCTTAGCTACACACACAAGTGCTTAGAATATAAAAAAACTTCAAATTTTGGATATGACTAATTATAACATATAAATTAATATTTAATTTGGTAATTTTTAAAAAAGCTTAAATATTACAATTTTAATTGGCAGCGTAAGGGGCACACTCTAAATGACAGGGGGCCCAATTCGAAAGGCACAAACTGAGTGTCAGGTGAATAAAGTGTTGTTCATGGGAACAGTAAACCTAAGAATGTTGCTGTCGTGTTAGATAGATTGGTGTTCTTGTGTTACCATATCCCATGGAGTCATCATTGTTGTCTGTTTCTTTATCTGTCCGGAATAAGATGATTGTATCAATGATTAGAGAATAAAGATTTGTGTCTTTCAAAATTCCCACAACACACAGAAAAAGCATCTTCTATCTTTTTTTTTTTTCCTTTTTTTCAATATAGTTTATAGCTTTTTAGGACATTTTAAGTGATATTATGGTAATATTGCATAAAATAAAATGGGTAAGATAAAATGCCTGGAATTTATTCATATTTATATTCAATTAATTTACATCGTTCTAATATAAGAAAAATTCAAAACAATTATTTAACAATTTTCACACAAATTCAACCCCTGTTATTTAAAGGAAATACAATGCATACTGAACCTTTCCAAATTTCATGTTCAGTAAAATTTATACCAAGTCGTTGTTGTTATAAATAATGAAAGTCATCTAGTCACTTCAATTTAGTTAAGATAAAGTTGATATTTTTCATCTTTCACAGGGATTACACCAGAGAAAAGCTGGATCAGTTGGTGGATGTGAATGGAACTTTTGTAGGGTTTGCTTTTGACAACCTGCACTTCATGTAGACATAATTCAGGTAGATCTATAAAGCTTTTTTTGTGTCTCAGTCCCTTATTTCTCCTCAAACTCACAAACTGAATGTGCATTTCAAATTCTGCTAGATGTTTTACTTCATCTAGACGAAACCTTACTGTAAAAGCAGTGGAGATTAGTTTATTTATTTGGTGGAGCAAGTCCTCCAAGAAGTTCTTAATTCAAGAGCTTGATAAAGGAATGTTCTAGCTCACTCAAAACTTTATAATTAAGCTGCTTGATAATATTGTTGCATTACAGAACGAGTTAATCCTTGTGATTCATGTCATGACTTTAATTACACAGAGTAATTTAGTCTGAAACATGACTTAATCCCAGATCCAACACCAAATCTACTTCATGCCGAAAATCTTGAGTCACAAGATAGGTTCCACCACCATATGTTTTTATACTTATTTATTTGATTACTAAGTCGATGCTTTTGCCTCTTTTTTGGCTCAAATGAAAGTACAAGAAAAGGTGGGTCGATCCATTTCTAATATTCGAAAGCTGTTTTTTTTCTGTGAAGAACTCTGAAATCAATCATGCCACTCTTTCTCGAGCAAAGGGTACTGTGTGCAAACAAACCAGGAATGTAGAATCAAAGAAGAAACACAAGGTCATAAATAAAATCTTGTCACAGGCCCAAGCAGCATTACAACTTACAACTATAACAAGGTCATTATTAATATGGTAGAGGCTGCGGAGAATCGTGCATATAAGATCATATGCTTCCGTCTCATGCAGAGAGGGGTTCAAATTTCAAACTAGGCAAAGAATCTATGCACACCGCTTGAGAGATGGTGTTGATCACCATAAGCATACTCTGATTGGTGGTCCTTTACTCATGATGATGGTCAAAGAGAGCTAGACCTCGTAATGGGTGTTGGGTCGTTATAGCTAGCTTCTTTTGGGTCCTAGCTATGCATGCATTGCAGCACCCACCATGGGTTCTTTTATAACTTTAGTGGCACATGGAGGCCAATGATCTTTGTTCACTTCTTGAGGGACCATAGGATTTGCCTAAAAAGGGTTTGGAATATGATGCCACTACCTGGCTCACGATCCAACGGCTGTCCTAGCTTGTTTATTTTACGACGGATTGTGGATTTAGATGATAACGAAAACAACCTTGTTGTCTTGTAGATTTTGATATGTTCTCTTGCATGTGAAAGCTTACGTTTAAGTGATAAGGCTCAATAGATCTTCCTGTAACACCGGAAGCTGATTGTTCATGCAACACAATGCATTCTTACCATCGTCCGGGAGCGTGAAAGAAACTGACGTTTAAAACCCCTAGGCTTTTATTTAAATAAATTTAACAATGAAAATTTGAAAATTAATAAAATATTATAATAATCAAATATTATATAAAATTAAAGATAAATTTAATTTTATAAACTAATTGATTGAATAATTTCATTTTCATATCTGTCTAATATTTAATGATAAATATTAGTGAAATATAAAATAAATAATCAAATAAGTACATTTTTATTTGGGCTAATATTTATTTGTTAACATTATTACAATTAATTTTATTTGAATGTATTTTAAGGATATTTTAAATTATACTTATTAAATAATTACTTAAAATAAACTAATTATTAGTAATTAAAATAAATTAAATAGTATATTTAATTGGTGATAAATCATATTATCACAAATTATTAAAATTAAAAACAGAATTTAGAAATTTAAAGCCCTTGGTTAGTTGGTTATATAATAAGGAGACCAATCGGGCGTGCTGTACACAGCCATGGAATAACGCGTGGAAGTATAAGAGAAATAAGCTGTCGCGTGTAACACGCATGACGCATGGCGCTCATCTTCGACTTTGACTGACCGATATTGCAGACATGGCACAGACAAACTTGCTCTTATTTTCTATGCTCTACCTCTTCCCTTCCCAATTTCTTACATCCGAATCTTTGGGGTCGGTCGACAGGATCTTGAAACCTACCGTAGTATCTAATTCCTAACTCCCACTATTTATACATTTATGTCTTATTTTAAAGTAAAACAAAAAGACGTTTATTATGAAAATCATTGGACTAATATACAATAAGGGATATAAAAGTAAGCAAATTTTGCGACTTTTTATTAATATTTTAAAAATTAGATTAAAAGTTAAATTAGTAAGACAATAGTTTTAAGATTGAGAAGGTTTAACTTATATTAGACCGTCATAAAAGCAATTAAGGATGAAATAAAATTAAATAATTGAAAGAAATTATTTTTATTTATAGAAAAATTTGAAGTTTAATTGAATAAAAAAATTATTGAATGAAAATTAATTAATGTATTTTAGTTTATACAAATTTATTAATTTAAAAAATTGATTGATTTTTAATAAAAAAATTATTAAAATAAATCGAACAAAAAAGTTAAAAACTAAATTGAACTAATTGTGAACACATCCCGACTATAATTAACTCACTCGAGCTGGATAACTTGTGAATCGAACAAGACATTCGAAAATATAATTTTATAACAAGCATTGAAGATTAAAAGGTTAAGATTAATTTGGATTGTTTTAGAACTGATCATGAGCATAAACCACCCAAATCATCTAAACTGTTCAAATAAAATCGTTTAACTAGTTAAGCCACTAAGCTATTGATTTGTAATTAATAAAAAGGAAAAATAAAGCATCGGTTTAATTTAATTTGTATCTTTATTTGAACTACTAAAAACCAAACTGAAAGTTGTATGCACTTAATAAATATTCCAAAGGACTTAATAAATTTGAGCTCATCTAATAAGCACAAATTTATTAAGAGGGCCTTATGACTACATGAGTATAGAAGCATGACTAGGCCGTTGGGGAGATATAGTATTGTCCAATAGTCATTAACTTTCGTTTGTAAAATTTATAGACGATAGTAATAGTTTCATCTAGATTGTGAGATTTTAAGGAAATTCTTAATTTTAAGCTAGTGTTAAATTTTATTTCTTTATAAGCTAAATTGTCGATCATTATTTCTATTACTTGATCATTTAAATTAGTTATACGTTCGTCTATTATAGTCATTCATATAGGGGAGTCTATTCCTTCTTAAAAAGTATATTTTAATAATATTTAAATAGTAGAGAGATGTATATATATCCTATTTTATGTCCTTTTTCTTCTGACAATTTTTTTAAATTGTTTATCAGTATTAAAATTGTTTAAAGAAAGGGAGCTTATGAGTTGGGCTAAAATTTAACTTTTTTTAATAAAAATTGATTTCGAGTTTGGTTCATTTCATAGTTCCAGTCAAGTATAAACTTAAAATTTGTTTAAAATATTGACTTAGAATTTAATTAAACTAACATAATCAAAACCATTTAGAGATCTATGCAAATCCAAAAAGTAAATAAAAAATCTTTTTATACCGTATTCATAGACTTGATCTTTCAAAACAAGTAATTACAAAATTTTATAATCACATGAGTGATATTTTATGAGATCAAATTTATATATATTCAAACCACACAATCCACACTTCTAACTTCTTTCACCTGTGTCTGAGCACGTTAATAATATTCTTACGTATAGCCCTTATCTTTCAGTTATTATTATCCATAATGTGGAAAAATGTTCTAGACAAGTCAAATCCTAGGATAATGTTCCGCCGCGACATCCATTTTCGTTTCTACCGCCCAAGATTGTCGGCTTCCAAGATTTTGTGTGTTGCTTATGCGTGATTTTGATTACGTCTTTAAGGGTTATTCCAAATTGAAAGGAAGAAAGAGAACCAAAGTGTGAGTGAAATTGAATACTGATGTGGCATGCAAAAATTCATCTTATTCGACCACAGCAGGTGAACTTGTTCGTAATAGTTCTTGCCTGTGGTTTGGAAGCTTTGTCCAAAATATTGGCTGGTATTTCTCCGAATTGAACCTGACTTGAAATCTTGGATATCGACGAATGAAATTAGAGTTGGACTCTCAATTGGTGCTGCTGAACATTCTGGCTGACTCTACTAAACAAACTACGTCATTCAATCCTATCGTTATGGGCATCAACGAGTTCCTCAATCGAAACTAGATAGTCCTACCTCGCCATGCTTACAAGGAAGGAAATAAGTGTGTCGACTAGCTAATTAATTTTGTTGCAAATTTTGATTTAGGGGTTACCACTTTTGTTAATGCATCTTCAGGGTATCTCTTGATCTTCCTAGAGGATATAGCTAAGATTAGTCTCTCTTGATTAATCATGTAATTTGTATTTCTATTCTCCATCTATGAAAGAAAAGAAAAAAGAAAGAGAACCAAGTAATTTATGTATTAAAATTTATAATATAATATTTTAAAATTTTAAGATGAAATGAAGTGTTTTTTTTTCCTCTTATACATAACATAGTCCGACTTGAAGTTGTGTTGTCTATTGACTAAAATAAAAAGTAATCTCAATGCAATAGTAAGATAATACGATTGCGAAGCAAATCATTTGAAATGTCAAAATAGAAGTCTACTTCTATCCTGATTTTTTGAATCCTTTCCTTAATGAGATGACATTTGATGTCTGTATACTTAGTTCGATTACATGCAAGACAATGACTAGTTAAGCAAGAACAACGAGGAACATGCAAGTCTACAAGCTATAGATATATACTTTCGATGTATTGGGACTTCTCTTTCCTTAATGAGATGACATTTGAAGACTGTATACTTAGTTCGATTATAAGCAAGACAATGACTAGTTCAGCAAGGACAACGAGGAACATGCAATTGTATAGATATATTCTTTTGATCTGTTGAGACTTCTCTTTCCTTCGATCTTGTTTTCCACATTTTTCTTCAGTTGTTTACTCCTTTGAGCAATTGTTACCAATTTTTTATTTTCAGAGTGAAGCAGGGACATGAGCACCGTGCTGACCGGAGAACAATACGGTAATATATTTTGTATCAGTCTCCAGTACTTGTCGGTGTCAAAATACTAGTAAAATATCAAAATAAATTAAGAAAACTTTATAAACTTAGGGACTAAATTAAAAAACGACTAAACTTTAACTCTAATTACATTGCATAACCCTTCATATGCCTCTCCCTCCTCTCCTCGCCCACCTTTGCTCCTTGCTTTGTCGGGCAACCTATTTTGATCTTCACTATCATCGTCCTACTCTTCTCCTCCTACCATCACCGCTCGCCACTCATCACTCCCGTCGTGCAGTCATGTTTTTTTTTTTTTTGGAATTTCAAGATATATATATATATAAATTATAAAGAGAAGATTAAAAAAATGTACAAGGACCGCAATCTATCAACTGCGGACAAAAAGGAGAGAAAGCCCTACAGGGCACCAATATTAGAAACTTAGAAAAACCCCTGTAACATAACAGTAAACCACATAAAGGCCAAAATCTAACTAGAACTGAATGCTCCATCGCTGCCGCATAGCCAAGCTTAGCTGCTCTTGCAAACCATGCCCGATGATGACCTCCCTGATCAGGTTAATAAGACAGTCCGCCAATACATATTT
>JANSVB020000158.1:1226854-1237474 GCA_025504935.2 Erythroxylum haughtii | reverse complement strand
GTTGAAATCTAGGTACTTGAAAATGCAAGAAGCAAAAGGTGATTGCTTTGTCAAGTGCAGAAGCTGAGTTTAGAGGCATGTCCAAAGGACTTTGTGAACTTCTATGGTTAAGAGAGTTACTGAGGGAAATTGGCAGTTCAACTAGGTCGGTCATGAACCTATTTTGTGACAATAGAGCAGCTACTGAGATTGCACAAAACCCAGTCCAGCATGACAGAACAAAACATGTTGATGTAGATTGGCATTTTATCAAAGAGAAGCTTGAAGCCAAGATAGTTCAATTCCCATTTGTGATGTCAGAAGATCAGTTGGCAGACATTCTCATAAAGGCCGTATCTAACAAGGCCTTCTATAGTTCACTTCATGTGCTAGAAGATTGTATTGCTTTCATGATTCACGTTCCAGTTATTATGTACAGATTGTAGAGCTATAGATAGATATTTAGCAATAACTCCTTATCATAGATAGATGCACGTATATTCTACATAACCAGTCTTGTATACACAATTGAAAGAGGAATGAAATACCAATTAACAAAATGTTCATATATCGAAGCTGTTTATACTATTGCCATTGTATTAATTACTTGCTACATTTATTTTGTTATGACGTTGCAGAAACAGAAGTAAAATTACAGACAAATTAACACTTTCACTCGGTTTCTGGTCATCATTAGCCTATTTAAGAATTAAAAGAGCATGTTCACTCCATTCCCCTTTTGGTTAACGGGAAACAAATGCATACACATCGAACCTTTTGTAAGATCTCAATCATAGGTGCCTTTTCAAGAAAGAGAGGACCTTTGGATGTGTCCAGCGGGAGTCTGATAGGTTTTGTGCATATTGTTACGTAAGAGTCTGCACCTCTAGCCCTCGAACAGTACAGCAAATGCCGTCAGATGGCCTGCAACCTCCTCACCAATTTGTTCTTTACTTTTCCCACAAGTTGTGTAACAACAAATGGTCAACTATGCTTATGTACCACGTAATCAACTTGTAATAGAATTTTCTGTATTTATAATTAAAAATCAACGTGACAGAGCTGCCGTGTATGTAACGACCTTTTTGTGGGCTGTTCACGTGTGGTTTGTGCGTCCACGGAATTAGTGGAGGTCTCAAAATCTAACTGAAAAATATAGATTAAGATCGAGTAATAGATAATCTATCGTTTAAACAAAACAAGAGTTGTGCAATAGCTTCAGTGTTAATTTAGCTTTATGTGTTAGAAATTATATATTTTTAAATATATAAAGACTATAATTAGGTTTTTTTAATCCATTAGCTTCCTCTCCAACATTGTAAACAGATAGCGCTGCCCATCAACCGCCTAACGGGGATACCGACATCCTTTGGCGGTTTATGTTCCATGTTGTCCCCACTACGGTTAAGTTTATATATTCTTAGGACTCTGTCATATACTGAATGCATAGAGTTGTTTTTGTTTCTGGGTTTCATTCAAATCCGTCGAATGAGAAGTTTGTTGTTTGTTTCTTACCACTATGTCCGTTTGATTCTCTTTGCGTAGTTTCATTCTAATTTCTCTCTACCTACTGTACATTACATAGTTTAATCTTTTAATTTCTTTATCATGAATTACTCAAGCGTTCAAGTAGGAATCACCGATTGTGTCATTGATGGCGGCGAGAATTTCGCTTCTGGGAAGTTGCCATGCGACTCGTTTCATAATCCTAACAACAACCGAACTCGTAGCGTAAGCTCGTGTTTGGAGACGGCTCATGATCCAGATACAGCGGTTTCCGACTGTGAAAGTTGCGCCTCAAGTGACGATTCCAATCAACTCCAGGAATTTGGTGGTGGGTTGGTTCGACTTTTCGAAGGGGATCGAGTCCACGATGTTATCCAGCGAAATTTCCTGTCACGTCTGGGTTTCCTTGGCACGCAAATCAAAGTGGTCGCTATCCATCGAAATCCGTACTCTGATGCGATAGGGCAAGCAAAGATGCAATCTTTTCAGATTTTCACCAAAGCTTTGGAGACAAAACGCCACGGCAATGCAAACGTAAGATATGCTTGGTATGGTAACACGAGGAACGAGATAGGCGAGATTGTGAAGTATGGTTTTGGTGGCAACCTGATAGATAGTAATAGGTTATATGGACGTGGAGTCTATCTTGCACCTGACAATTGTCCTCTGGAATGGTAAGCAAAGAACTTGCTCCGTTGGATCGCCCCTGTTTCTTCTTTTTCTTTTAATTTCTTGTTTTAGTTTCGATTTTCGCGGGAACAAATGGTCGTGCATTTTTGTACAGTGTCAAGAACTTGGTTGTTGGTAATGATGGTGTTCGTCATTTACTGCTTTGCCGTGTTATTCTGGGAAAGCAAGAAGTAGTGGATCCAGGTTCTGATCAGTGTCATCCGAGTTCTGCCGAGTTTGATTCTGGAGTTGACGATTTGTCAAATCCTAAGAAGTATATCGTCTGGAGTACCAACATGAACACGCACATTTTGCCAGAGTTTGTGATAAGTTTCAAGGCTCCTGCTTCCTTGAGAGGTAGGTGTTGTGTTTTGGAGTTGCTTATAGGATAAATTTTGTGATTCAATTCAACATGTTGTGCATTTGATTTATGCAGGCTATTTCAGAGCCGGAGAATCCTCGAGGAAGCCAACCTCGCCATGGATATCATTTCCAACTCTTATATCTGGACTTTCGAAGTTTTTGCCCCCTAGTACTATAGGATTGATCACCAAGCACTTGGTGGACCACAGAGTAAGTGGTAGAATCTAATTCTGTTAAAAGGACGTGTTAGTGTGCTTTTGTTATGACCATGTTTCTCAAAACACCATCTCCAGGAGAAGAAGATTTCAAGACGAGAACTAGTAAAACGCGTTAGGCAAATAGCAGGAGACAGGCTTTTGATTGCGGTTGTTAAATCATTTGCGAGCCAAGGTATGACTTTGTCCTTCTTGGCTTTCAAGACATGGTTGAGTACTTTGACTTGTTTACGTAATTTTCTCAAGCCTCAAACTTTTTGAGCAGTGCTTTGCTTAGTTCCTCTCGAATATGGAATAGGATTCTGCTTCCATTGTGATTGGTTGATAATTCTGATGCCATATTCTGCTTTCTTACTACGCAAGTGAAATGAAATGAAGAAAATGCTTAGTTTCAACCTTAAGAACTCTTTTTTTGACGACTGTTTCTTCATCTTTTTACAATTTATTTCGGTAGACAGAGTGACTCATTGGTTAATTTTGTTCAACAGCATATAGAAAGCAAGCCAACACTGATTTGAAATGCCTCAACAAGGATCGATCAATGCATATGGACGAATAACGCCGCAAAGAACAGAGATGAGAAGGCAAGTTGAACAAATTGCTGATCCAACATCAAAGGGAAGGCTCAAGATACAATGTGAACCAAAGTGATGGTAGTATGTAGAAGTAGGTAGAGTATTACCATACCATAGGAGTTGAAACCACACACAATTTGCTGTAAAAGTTGGAATTGTTGACTTCTGACACCAAAGGTACAGAAATGATTGCTCTTCTTCATACTCCAACAAGAAAGCGGATTCTGTGGTGGGGTTGAAACTTGTCCTTCTCTTATGTTCTACTTCAATGGAAAAACATCGTTTTCTAGTTTGGTTTCTATAATCGTATTGCAAACATGTGACTCGCAACATATCTTTTCGCATCCTAGAACATCCATTAATCGCTGGGCTTACCTCTTCATGATCTTATGTCATCGAAAGATTGATTAAAAATTAAATAAATTTTAAATTTTTAAAATATAATAAAAAAGATTGTACTTATTAAGAAAATAATTTATTAATTTATAAAAATTAATTAATTAATTAACTAATATGTTTTTAATAACTAAGAGTATATCAGATTGAAAAGTTTAAAAGATTTTTTCGTTGAACTGATTGAATTTGGTTAAATGTGTAACTAATACTTCTTAAAAGCCTATTAAATAAATTTTAAAATTATGGGGAGTTTTTACAGAACTCTCGCCTGCTTGACGCCTGAGCTTCTAACGCATAAAACTGGAAGTGGACTCCCTTGAGGTTCACAAGATCCTCTCTTCCTCGGACATCCATTCTATGGTGCTCAACCCCATCGTTCAGGGCATCTGTGAACTTTTCACACGGAATTGGACTGTTACTCGTCGACATATTTACTGAGAGAGCAACAATTGTGCAGACTGACTCGCTACTCAGGCTGATCAGTCATAATTTGATGTTACTTTTTTTGTTATTGTACCTCTAGAATGTCAGCGTCTCCTTTTCGGGGATTTATCGGAGTGGTGCGCCCCCAGATTAATAATATGATTTGTTGTGTTTATGCTTCCCTTTAATCAATAAATAAATAAATTTTACAACTGATTTTATTAATATTATTTTCATTCTAAAAATACGAGACCAGATTTTCTGTCTAATTTTATGGTGTCTTATTGTGTTCCATAAATTTCAGCCATTTATTTATGTGGATTCTGTATAGGTTCCGCATAAATTAGCGTTAATCCTATATAAATAAATGACTGAGATTCATGAGACAAAATAAGACATCATAAAATTAAACAAAAAATTTTGTCCCTAAAATTACATAAAATTAAATAATAAATTTGTTCCACTTCAAACTTTTAGGTGAGAGGGGCTGTGATCTCAAATCGAAGACATGTGTTACGTCATTGACGTCATTCATCAAGTGAACATGAGTTATCTTTTTCAAGAAAGTTGCAATGGCTTCGAGTCATTGATAGGTTAAAGCTTAATGGCTCGGCAGGCGTTTGCACATACAGCTATATAATAGCCCAGCTTGTTTCATTAGATGGGCTACTTGGAATGGCACAGATCTCAAAATCCAAACACATTTCACTCTCAACCTCTCTCTATCATCTTTTAACTTGTTTGAATTGGGCTTTGGAGATTAGAGAGACTTTCTAGAACAGTTGGTGAAAAGAAGTGTCACGATGGTATTGACTTGTAGGCTGCAAATTGGTCCACAAGGCTTATCGGAACAACTTTTGGAATAAATACATTTGCTTTTGTATTTTCTTCTCTGTATTTATTTGAGACATATATGGCTCCAAGCCTGTGGGAAGTGATGACTTCCGAGCACAATCTATACCTATGCTTAGCTGATGTCTACTGATATGTTTCACTGCAATCTGGGGAGATGGGACAGTCGGGATAATTTTGCGTCTCTTTTGTAACGGTGGAACACTTTTACTATTTTCGTGTACTTATTGAGCGTGTATAATAATATATAAATTATTTCTTTTTCTTTGTTATTATTAGGTTCGGTCCAAATCTCGTATTAATATAGAATTTGAGAAAGTCTGCTATTCTTATATAATAAAGCGAGTGTTTTTGAAATAATAAATAAATTATTTATTTTAAATAAATTATTTAAACTCATATTTAAGTAATAAGAAAGATTTAATTCATTTTTATATATGTCAACATCTTTAATTTTGATGAATTATTTTTAAATTTTTAAATAAATTATAAGTTTTTATTATGAATCAAACTTATAATCTCTAAAATTAAGAAGTTATTATGAGAAGTTACTTCGCTAAATAAATCATTTTAAAAATATTTTATGTTTTATTAAGAAATAATAAGTTCACAGTATCTAACTTTTTGAGATATTTTTAATTTAGTATTAAATCTTTTAATGTCGGTATAAATTAAGTTAAAAAGTTATTTTTAATAATGTCACATCTCCGGTACGTAAATGTTACATTCATCTATTACCTACATTTAACAAAATGACTCGATTTATACAAAATTTAAAAAATTAGTCTTTAAATTAAAATTTTAAAAATTTAAAACCAAAATAATTTTTTTCTCAAAAGATGATTTTTTAAATTTATTATCTCTTTTTTGAATTATTCAAATTTAAGCAAGCCAAAATTTAAATTTATATTTTAAGTTAAAATTTTCATATTTTTGCTATTTTATTTCTACTCATCGAATTAGAATTAAAAAAAGTTAAGCATCTGGCAAACCAAACTCGTAAGTCGGTGATCTTTTTCTTTCTCAGGTTTAGTTATAAAGAATAGTGGAATCATATGCATCGTGCCATCCTATACTATCAACACCTAAGTGCAAAACTTCAACTTCCATGAAAAGCAAAAGAGTTATTGCCTGGCATCCCAAGCTAATTATTAGATAATCAGCATTTTGTGTAGCTACAATATGTTGTACTCAAATGAGATGCCTTGCACTCCAAGTCTGAAATCTTTGATTATCATTCAACATGCTCTGTGCTTTTTGTGTGTATATATGTATATATGATAAGGTTGCTTCTCTAACGTTGACAATAATGGTTAAGCCAAAATAGCAAAAACCAATGATTGATAGTTGCTTCTCCAACAATAATGATTAAGCTAAAATTAATAGCAAAAACTCATTGATTCAAAACTGGTGTTAGGAATTAATGATTGACATTTGAGTACTCTTAACATCATCATGTTATCCAACAGATCAAAGATTAATAAAAGGAAATATATTGAGTTGTTTCGAATCTGTAGAAATATAGTCAAACCATGCAATTTTGTATCCATTTTTCTCACTACTCTTTCTTATTTTTAATTTAACTGCTTAAGTTTGAGCAATAAAATTTATATAACTTCCTAATGTTAACACCATAAAATAATTACAATAGAAATTTTACGCTCTAACTCATTTAATACAAACTTAATAAAACCAAATTTATTTTACTTCCTCGTTACAACTCTTTGTCAACTCTTTTACATTTAAACTATGAAACTTTTTTTAATAATTTTATTTTTGACAACTCAATACTCTACTTAAATGAATTCGTGAGTATTTGTGTTAAATTTAAAAGGACATATGATCTTAAGAAGCCATCCTTTGGAAAGTACTTACCATTTTAACTATTACATGTTCAAAGTGCTTGTTTTAAACTATAGAGAGCCTTTCTGAACTTTAAAACTTCGTCTTCATGTCCTGCTACTTTATATCATGATAGTTATTAGATGTAGGCTTCTTCCTTGAATTCTCTATTGAGAAATGTTGATCTTACATTTATTTGATGTATCTTCCACTTGTTTTGAGCTACTATAAAGATGACTAGTTTGACAATATCTAGGTGTCCAATAGGAGTTAACACTTTATTGAAATCAATACCAACTCTTTAACTATATCCTTTTGCAACCAATCATGCCTTATATCTTTAAATATCCACGTTAGCATCCCTTTTTATTCTATAAACCGATTTAATGCAATTTTTTGTGACATTTAGGAAGAATAATGAGTTCCTAAGTGTCATTATTCTTGAAATAATTGATTTCTTCATCCATAGCCTTTCTCCATTTTTAATCTTCTGTAGCTTCGTTGAAACTCTTTGGTTCACAATTAGCAGAGAGACAAATAAGAGTAAGACTTTTAAGTATTTTTGTCACCTCATAAAGATCTTCAAGACTTCTTGTGTGTTCCTCCATTTTTTCTTTTAACAAACATGGTGAATTTTCATGAGTTTTTGATATTGATGAAGTTGGTAGAGACTCTTGTTGAGGTTCTTTTGGTTAGTCTATTGATTTATGCTCTTCTTGAAGATAGAAGTTAAATTTACTTTTTTGAGAATTGAAATCATATTCCCCTTCTTTATAAAAAAATGACATCTTAACTAATCACAATCCATTATTTGGATTCTACACCCTGTAGCCTTTTGAACTTGCATCATAGCTATTGAAGATGAACCACTTGCTTTTATCATTGAACTTGGTTTTTCTTTCATCTGGTACTTATACATATACAATGCTTCCAAAAATTATGGGACGAGAACTGTCTAGTTTTCTTCTACTCCATATTTCTTATGGCGTCTTTCCGCATACCCTTCTTGATAGACTCTAGTTGGATAAGTAGACTACACATGTAATAACTTTTGCTTATAATTTTCTTTTGAGCATGCTTCGAGCCATATCTAATGTTATTTTATTCTTTCTTTTAGCAACAATATTTTGTTGGGATACTTGGGATTGTCAAGGGTCAATAGAATCCATTCGCTTCATAACACTCTTAAAATTTCTTAGAAATGAACAATCCTCTTAAATACGCTATTGTGAATTTGATTTGTTATCCACTCTATTTCTTAATTACAACTTTGAACTATTTAAAAGCTTCAAAAATTTCCAATTTTTACTTCAATATGCATACTCATATTTTTCTTAAAAAATATAAACAAAGAGAAAAAAGTAATTGCTTTTACCTAGAAAACTCGGTGTGATTAGTCCATAAGCATTTGGATGTATAAGCTCTAGTGCTTTCTTTGCTCTTGACTTTGACTTTTTTGAAAAACTAATTCTAAATTATTTTTAAAATAGTAATCCTTTACAAAGTTGGTCAGAATGATTACTATGAGGTAGTCCTTTCGCCATTTATTTCTTAGATAGGAATTCCAAGCACTCAAAATTGAAATGTTTAAATCGAAGATGTTATAACTATGGTGCATCCTTGAAGTAAGACTTTACACTTTTTGCAACACCATTATGTATGTTGAGCAAGAACATTTGATTCTTTGACTTTGGGACTAGCGATAAGATTATTCATGCCATATGTTATAGAAAGATTATGATTTTTCATATAATTATCATAACCTTTCTCTAAGAGTTGTCTTAAACTTAAGATGTTATTTTTCATACTAGGTATATGGTAACATTTGAAATAAATCGATTGCTTCCATCTTTCGCATAATAATGTTTCCTCTCCTTCACCCATTACTTTGAAGTCATCTATGAATGAGATGTTACCATTTACTAATTGGTCTCATTCTCTGATATGCTTATTCTGCTACACATATGATTACTTGCACTAGTTTCAAGATATCATGTATTCTCTTGATTACAATTATTATCATTTCATGCTAGAAAAAAGATTTTATTTCTCGTTGATCTTTTCCTCCAGGATGTTGATCATCTCCTTAACTTTATTAAGAGCTTTACATTCAGAACAATAGTGGCGAAACTTATGATAGTTATATCATTCAACTTAAGATTTTTCGTACCTTCTTATAGTTATGAGGCATACCTATCAAGCTTATGACATTTGTAGCATTCAACTTGAAATTTATTGTTTTTTATGTTTAAACAGCCTCTTTCTCAACCTCTTGATGTGCTTTCTCCTCTTTCATATTTTTTGTTGAAACCAAGTCCACAACCATGACTTCTACCACATCCTCAGACTCTTCCTCTACTTCAACTACTTTGATTTTTTTTTTTGCTTGAGATGTATCTTGAAGACTTGTTCAACTATCTCTTGCGTCCTTTTGTGTTTCTCTTCATAGGCTTGTAATGATCCTCAAAGTCACTCAATATTTATGTCTTCCGAGTTATTGGTTTCTTTTATTATCACATCAATATGCTCAAAATCCAAGTTACATCGTTTATCTTCTCACTATTTCTCCTTAGTTAATTTGTAACTATAAGAACTGTAGATAAATAATCAAACATGTACTTAGATGCTTTCATGTTTAGAGATTCAAATATACCTCTTAGAGTTTGAAGACACACTTTCTTCACCTTTTCTTTTCCTTTGTAGGATGTTTGAAATTTCTTCTATGCTTCTTTGGCAGAAGTTGCTTTTGACACTTTCTCAAATCCCTCACCATGTAATGATTGATAGATGAGATAAAGAGCTTTACTGTCTCTCTTTCTTAAATCTGTCAATCTATTTTTCTTAAGTTTTGGTTAAAGTGGCCTTATTATCTATCTTATTATAATCTTTCTCCATAATTTCTTGAATATCACTTTTATCCAATAAAACCTTTATTTTTATACTCCAATTATCATCATTTCCATTTTTAAGTGTTGGAAGTTGGAAAGATGCTACAATATTAGTCGTATCTTCAAAATTGAGAGAGACTTCGAGAATCCGACTATACAAATAAAATTAGAACGTATAAAAACCTTAAGAGTGACTTGGTCACCTTTTAGTCAAAAATCTAAAAAGTCAATAACTTGGTCAATCCTCTTGTGGCCAGGCAACGAGTAAACTCACTTCTAACTCGACTTAACTTGGTAAAGTGACTCAGTTTTATTGGCAAAATTTCAATGACTATGACGTGTCTGATCAAGCTAGTTCTTACGTTGTTGTATTTATCTCTCTTTGAATTCTTTAATTTGGTATAAACATTTGTTCATTATATGTCTTAAATCTCTCTTAATATTCTCCACACAATTTGTTCAACTATACAACTAAAGCTACCCTGCATATTTTAAAAAAACTCGTAAAAATATTAAAGAATTAATTAGATAACACAAATTTTCTAGAAATTAGACTTCTTGCTTGATTTTATTTTAGACCAAAATCAATTTAATCTTCAATACCTATCCTTATCCTTATTCTCGAACACATTCGTGAGATGTTCAAAAGTTGTATCAAAATCTAAAGTTTTATTAATGAAAAAGAATTAGTGAATAATCTTATAAATTATATTGTTATTTTTTAATAACAAAAGATTCTATGGTTATAAACTAAATAAGTTTTTGAGTGTATATAATAATTTATTAATTAATTATTTTATTTTATTATTTTTTAAATTAATAATTTAAAATTAAATGATATCCCAGATTCTGTTGTTCATGTGCCTTGCCTGTCCCCAGAAGATGAGGGCCCCTAGCTCAAGAAGTGCTGGT
>JANSVB020000158.1:1082133-1098170 GCA_025504935.2 Erythroxylum haughtii | reverse complement strand
GCTTGTTCACCTGGTCTTCTTCTTCTTCTTCTTGGGTTTTCTCAATCTCTTTCATCTCCCCTCCCACAAGATGGCACAATTCTGTATCAACTCTAGACTCTTCACCATAAGATCCAAAGCTATTTCTTGAGGGTGATTGATCAGAACTCTGCATCTCACTGTCACACACATTCTCGTAAAGCTGCTCTATAGAGGTGTCTGCCATTTCATCAGCAGCAACATTATGGCCACCATTGTGAGCACTTTGTGGACTCAATGTACTCTTTGGAGGCCTATCTGAAACCGAACTTTCCTTGCTGACCACAGAATTTCCATTTATTTCATCTACCGTACCCTCCTCACTGATCCCATCAACAACAATTGCAGGCATCTTTATACACCCAAATCAATAAACACTGCAAATTTCAGATGATTGTCTGCGTAAAACAAAATTCCATCCCTAAACAATTTGCAAAAGCAGATCCAACCACGTCAAGTTTGTTAAAATTCAGTACAGATAATGTATAAGACGAAAGGCATGTGCTTGAAAAAGGTCAACTAAAGTATAGCATAAGCAGCAGTGTTAACATCAAAAGTGCAATCCTTTAACCTCTGAGCTTAATATCCGATTGAAACTTGCCTTTCAAGTTTCAAACAACATTAGGAAACAAACGTAAGTCCATCGTACCTTGGTTGTGCTTTGAGAAAATGAAAACGAACCCATAAAGCAACTCATGATCAATATCAGAAACCAATGCAAGGAATAAAGTGAGAAAGAAAAGAAAAAACATAATCAGTGTAGCAGACAAGAAAGGAAAAGCCGACCACTCAAACTGATCCAGTAACAGGAATAACTTTGGAGAACATAAGAAAGAAAGAAGAAATGAAAAAAGAGAAAGAAAAATCAATTCAGTACCTTACAATCCTGTCATGAAAGAAGATTCTGCAGTGATATGCTATCTGGGTCTTGGAAGAAAGACAAAAGCTGAGAGGTTTCTTGTCCAAATATAGGCACAGGAAAAAAATTCACCTTTGGTTTCTGTGTATATATGAGCAAGAAGTTAAGCGGATAGAAGAAACCTTGAAAGATAAAGGGCAAGAACGGAAATTGAAATCCATGGAAAATAGGAATTTAATAAGTAGAAACAGCAAAGATACCGAAAAGAAATCAACTTTTCTGCAGAGTTTGGAATGTCAGAGACGAAAGTGAGTATCTTTCCTCAAAACCAAACAACGCGGGAGCCCTGCAACGACCGATCTGCTCTCATATTAACATCGGAATTGCCAGGTGGCGAAATGGGTCATATTCTTGAAACTGGTCTGACAAATTTGACCCTGAAGTTGGCCACGTTGGGTGGAACGTAACGTAAGACCATTCTCAGACAAAGTCACGTTCATGACGTAAACTTACCCTCTGTACATGCTTGAGATCCAAGTTGGGACGAGCCTCTGCTTCAAATCATAAAAGTCAGCCTAGTTAAGCAACTAGATTGGCATTTCAACGCATCATCATTAGTTGAGTCGTTTTCTTTTACCTTAAAAAGCCGCAATTTGAGTTTAAGAAGTTAAATACGTCTTCTCTTTATCAATTACTTTTTATTTTACATTTACTTTTTATAATTAATTTTCTTATTTAAATCTTTATATTTTAAAAATTAATACTTACCTCTTTATAATGTTAATTAACCATTACACAATGTTATTTAACCTTTTTAACGTATTTTTACTATTTCATTTTAAATATAATTTTTTGAAATTATGAATAAAAATTAATGAAATATAATAGAAAAGGTTTTAAAATTAAATGACAATTTTTAAGATAGAATTAGTAAAATTTTAAAAAAGTCAAATCACATAATTTAATATAATTAACCCTTCAAAATAATTTAAATGCAAGTGGGAAGGTTTGAAACTATTCCAAGGAGAAAATGGTAGACGTGCCAATTAATTACAGTAGTCATGACCCATGAGCAATTACTTGATAGTTTTTTCGATGTGATATATTGCATCTTCCCCACCAATTTATATGACGATGCATTTATTGAATGTAACAGTATCACATGGAGCTGAAGATATCAATGTCATATTGTTTATCGAAATATTGATTGTCATTTTCCAGGAAAAATTTGTCTTCCTTGTCCCGGAATTATAATGGACTCATGACTTTTTAACTTATTTAACTTAAAACTCACTATAAACGTTTTATCTGGAAAGTTGAACTGCAGGCAAGCTCACCAAAACGCTAGTGTAATACTTTTAAATTTTGAAAATATCAGTTTTATTTAGTTTAAATTATTAAGTCAAATCTGTAGGATTAGTGAGAATTATTGTATTTATTTGTTTGTGCATGTAAAGATCAGGTTGGTCATATTATATAGAGCAAAGTGCTAACCCATCAAATAATTACATGGTCATACATTAATGACAGTGAAAATGAGGATATTTCGTTAGATATGTAACCTTACTAGAAAAAATAAGATCAAGAATGTATTCGTAAAAGACAAATTAAAGGTGGTCAGTATTAATGATATATAAATTAAAAGAGTCGAGACTTAGATAGTTCGGACGTGTTAAAAAAAGACTCTCAGACGCTCAAGTGAGAAGATGCAAGAAAATAGTACTTAGAGAACGCTCTATTCCTGATCTTTCAACCAACTATTGAAGATTAGGCACTTGGTTTACTCCTACATCAAACATAGAATTAATGGTGGTGAGAATACATAGATACGGTTTGATAATTGACTTGCAACTAGTCCTCTGATAAACAACCAAAGGTTTGCGCATCTAAAAAGAATATTGTCAGTGGCGTTAAAAGTCTCAACTTTAATTCAAAATGGTGAATGACATGGTAATTTCAGGGGCTTCCAATCCATGGTTGAGCACCTTCCACATTGGGGGACATAGGTGCAGAAGATGTAATCTATTAGTCTCCCAATCTGCAAGGTAACTTCACAAATGAATCAAGTTGAGGATTAAATGCAGATAGTTTAGCCCGACAGAACCATCTTGTGTTCTACATCATAATGTTGATGAAGATAGAAACCACTTGTTCTTTGCTTGCGAATATAGTAAAGCTATATGGAGCATAATTATTTACATGGTGGATGCAGAAAATCATAATTATGAGTGGGAACATGTAATATCCCAATATCCTATATAAGGGGCTAGAATCTTAGAATAGTGTATACGAGAGTTTATTGAGAAGTTAGAATTGCAGTTTATATTCATGCATAATATAGCATACACATACATGTGAATATTGATTTTTGCATATTAAAATGATTGTACATGTATTCATTGACATTTTTTTAGGTATGATTGATTTATAAATGTGAATATGTAAAGAATTGTAGTTTATATATGTTGAAAATTGATTTGGTGATAATATTGATTTGGAATTTATGGTTAAATTTAGGAAATTTCCAAAATTTTGAGTATTTTTGAAATAGGAAAAATGTTAAGTGGCAAGTCAATTGATGAATGGTAGTCGAAATAAGTATAAAATGACAACTGAAATAATTGGCTAACGGTATTAGGATTTTTGAGAAAATGATATTGAAAATTTGAAAGACAATTGGAGTAGAAATTGGAGGGAAATGGAGAACTGGGTGAGGTTATAGGTCACTTGCCAAACTTAGTGTTTATTTCACGATTATACTAGAAAGACCCATTATACTGCTTTGTCCTTGCTTTCTTCTTCTTCGTAATTTTCTTCATCTTCTTTATGGATTTTCTCATCAACTTCCATCAACATTAAATCTAGCTTTCGCATCTCTCACTTGCTACTCCTACCTTGTTGTTTTCTCCACTTGCTATAAGAAACAGAGACCTGCCAACCTCCACAATAATGTACATAGGTTACATAAGGAGTTAGGGGTTCTTGGTGTTTTTGAAGGACTTGAAGTTTTAACAAGTAAGTAATATGTTAATTCTCATGAGTGGTATGAATATGAAACAAATATGGTGTTTAATTGATATTACATGATCATGAGAATAGAGGTTATTATACATGTGCACCGTGGATGAAGGATGAAAATATTGATGCCTTGTTTGTGTGTTTTGTTATGAATTGTTGTAAAGATGAGTTTGGAATAGAAAGATTATTGAAAATATGTATAAAAATAGTGCAAATTTTTTTTAGAGAAATGATATGTGTATGCCCTACTTTGTTGTTGATATACGTACGCTTTGTTTTCATTGTTATTACATGAATCTCTTTGGGTGTTTTAAAGATGAACTAAAATGAGTCTAGAGTTAAGGAAAACAAAGAATAATGGGATGTCGTGCTATAGGAAGGATTAAGGTGATAGTGAGACATAAATGAAGGAAGTAAAGAAAATGAAGAATTGCAGAAAATGAAGAAGTACAAAAGCTAGGATGAATATGGGTATTCATATATTCTGTTTTTGGTGTTTGTGATAGATTTTGATTTGTTTGTAAATGATTTGAGCTGAATGGGAGTAGAAATGAAGAGAAAAGAATAGATATAAGTTAGAAATGTTAGATTTAGCAAAAGAGAGGAAGAATAAACGAAAATTTTATAGTTTGGAACTCTCTGTGGAGTCACCTAGAGTTGTACGATCGTGTAGAAGCATGATCGTGACCAATAGGAGAAGTGAGGATTTACACAAATTTTGCACGAGCACGATTGTGACAATGAGGAAGCGTCTCACAGTGCTCGTGAACATGTGTGACAATTGTGATTATCCTTCATTTTTTGGCTATAACTTCTTCTCCTGAGCTCCAAATGACTTAAAATTTGAAAACCAAATTACTCACACGTTATTTTTCCTGTCCACCAAAATTTATGGCCATCTAAATTCATTAAGATAAGATTGATTGATGAGTTTAGGATGAAAATGATGAAGTGTGCTGGAATATTGTTAAATGAGCATTTTCACTAAACAAACATCGGTATTTTGGCCTTATCTCGATCTGTAGATATCCAAATAAGATTATTTTTTATTTATATTAAACTAGAGACATATGGTTACAAATTTCATGGAGGAATTAAATTTTAATTCTGTCAAAGTTTAGCTTGAATTTGAGTACAGAGTACTATTGCAGTTTGAGTACAGTCTGAAATATTTTATGAATAACTTGTAGAATAATGAACCAAATTGTGAGAACTTGTTGTCATTAGAAACTTAAGATATATGGGAACATTTTTTTGGAAGAAGGTGATACCTAAATACTTCATTTTCTTTGTCTTAATGACCATGCAAAATGGACCTGAAAATCTATTTTTAGAAAAAGCTAGAATGATCAATTGAGTTATGAACTTAGATTCAATTTGTTTTATTAAGGTGTAAACCTAAGTTCAAATTATACTTATGTAAGTTTTTATATATGAATGATCATGTGATGAGAAAAAAAAATGAAAAAATACCAAGGATTATCATTGAGCATGCATACTACATGATTCATATATACATATGTGCATAAAGGAGTATTGATATAATTATACAAATTTATGATATGTGTAAATGAATATTGCATGATATAGAGGACCATTTAGAGCGTCAACATCCAAACATTATCGGGGCTTCAAGGCAATAGCTTTCTGGAGTAACTGTGAGTGACCTAGACGGTCTCACTTAATTAATTGTTTGTTTTAATTTATGTTCTGAATTATCTTATGAATGTGAACTTGATTGTGTTGATTCCGGTCATTAAATGTCCGAGGCGTTTGATGCAAGAATGTGATATGGGAAGTGCTCCTTATATATGAATCTAACGAAATAAATGATTTTCAATGCATATGTTGAATGTCAGACCAAAGTCTGAAGATGAATGTGAATATGAATATGATGCATTTCATTAAATAAATGCATGAAAGATAAAGGCAGTTGTTATTAGAGTCGCCAGCAAAAATAGTTTAAAGCTCAAAATGTGATAAGAGCCTCTGACTCAGTTGTTATTATACCCAGTATCCACTAAGGAATATGGGACATTATCTTATACAAGCTCGGTATCCACAAAGTATATGGGCTAGTAAAAAGACACTTGATCATAACAAAGAAAAAAATGAAAGTGAGTCTCAAGTGCATTGCATATACATTTAACATGTAATGTTCAAATGATTGCAATATACTGTTGACATGTATTTGAATGAGAACATGAAAATTGTAAACAAAGTGATTTGTGAGACTACATGATGATAACTAAAATGATGTGAATTATGTGATTACATGTATTGATGTATTGTATGAATTGAGTGAACCATCGAAAATGGTTACCTTGCTGAGTTCACAAAACTCACCAAAATTGCAACATTGAAATTTCAAGATTGAGAGAAGACATTAGTGACAGAGAGACTATGCAAGAAGCAGAGTTCTTGTATTTTAGATCAAATAAATGACTCAAAGGTCAGTCAACTGAGACTGAAGGATTATATAGAATTTTTTTTACATAATTCCTTATATATGTAGTGTGTTTTGTATTTAGTTTTGATAATGTACATATTTGGACTATTTGAAAATTTATAACATATATATTCGATTTTTATGAAGTGAAATGAGGAATTTAGTTTTTAAAATACTATGACATTTACATAATAAATGATGATGCCATGATTAAATTAGTGATGTGAGTACTCTAACATGCCACTCTTGTCGGATACGTATTCAGATGCCATTCAAGATGTTAGGTACGTGCCTTATGAGAGTAGGATGTTACATTTTGGTATCAGAGCATAGTTTGGCATCCATAGGGACAGATTAAGCATATAGACATGAAATCTCAAAAGAAATGTGAGTAGTAATTGAAGTTATTGTCTATTATAGGTCATCTGACGTAGGTGATCAGTAGGGACAATCAGTTGACCTAGGATCAACAAGAGTCAGTTAAGAGTCTTCTATACCACGACATGAGAGAATGCCTTACAAAATTCCCAAAAGAAGGGAAATAAGGTATGAAAAACTGCGAAAGCAGGGGGCTTTGGACTTTTACAGAAGTACAGACACTGTAGAGGACGAGGGATGGCTAAAGAGAACATAGAGGATCTTTGACTAGATGGACTGCGAGTTAGTCGAGAAGTTCAACTATGTGGTATCTTTATTGCAATGCCCAGTATATCAATGGTGGAAGATTGTTGTAGGAAGTACCACCAAGCCTTGTAACTTAAAGTAGGAAGACTTTCGGAGGGTCTTCAGGGAGACTTACATGCCCAAGATCTACTTAGACAGAAAGATGAAGGAATTTCTGGATCTAAAGCAGGGCAGATTATCAATGGCAGAGTATGAAATCAAGTTTAATGAGCTGATGGGGTATGCTACTGCCTTGATTCCTACTGAGGAAGTAAGTGTAGAAGATTTGATGATGGGTTGAACATGGAGATCAGGACAAGGCTAGTAATCACTAACTTGAGCAGTTTCACAGAGCTAAGAGTTGCTACGATTATAATTGAGCAGCTATTGACAGAGGGACAAGTAGAGTATAGACAGGAGTCCGGAATGAAGAGGCCAAGTGAAGTTCAGGGAAATTTTGGAAGAAGGTTTAGTAAATGCTAGAATAAATCTTTTCGACCACCGACTAGATCAAAATAGTTAGGGTTCAAATAAATGGGTAGCTTTATGCAGTTTGGTAGTGGAAGAGGAGCAGTAGCGAGTTAGTTACCCACTTGTGAGCACTGTGGGAAGAAGCACGGTGGTGAGTGTTGGACATTATCGGGAGTTTGTTTCCGATGTGGCTTTCTTGAGCACAAAATTAGAGATTGTCATCTTGTTGCTGGAGCCTAGTTTGGTGTAAGAGGGGGATCCTTGAGTGAAGCTACTGTCTAGTAGAGTCGAGCTAGTGGGTCTGTATAGTGAGGACGTGGTCGAGGTAGAGTGAGCTTTGGGAGTTCTATTATCAGTACTGAAATGCCAAGCAACCAACCGCAGTCTTAAGTCAGAGTTTATGCCCTGACCGCCCTGACTAGACAGGAGGCTTAGGATCCTTCGAATGTCGTTATAGGTGCATTACTTATTTTTGCTTATGAAGCATTTGCATTGCTAGATCCTAGTCCTTCGCATTCTTTTATCGCACCACTTCTGGCATCTAGATTGCATTGTGATAGAAAGTTATTGAAGTATGGATTAGAGGTGAATACTTCGATTGGTAGTACTACAGTAATAGGAGAATTCTGTAAAAGGTGCTTGATTCGAATTGACCAAGCAAAATTGGAGGCAGACTTGATCATACTACAGTTAAGGGAGATAAATATTATACTAGGCATAGATTAGCTCATTGCTTATAGGGTTATTATGAACTGTTATAGTAAGGAGGTGATATTAGAATCTCCTAATTAATCGAGAGCAATTTTCTGAGGTGTTAGTCAAGTAGTACCAGCCAGGCTGATTTCATTTATGAGTTCTTTAAAATTGATGCAAGGGGACGTGAGGCTTATCTAGCCCACATTAGTGATACTCGAGCTGAGCAGAATATACAGGACATTCTTGTTGTTAAGGAAATCCTGGATGTATTTCTAGCTGAGTTATCTGGTTTATCTCTAGATCAGAAAACAGAGTTTACGATCAATTTGGTTTCAAGTACTACTTCTATATCTATTCCTCCATATAGGATGACACCTATAAAACTAAAGGAGTTGAAGGCTCAGTTATATGAGATGCTAGAAAAGGATTTCATTAAACCCAATGTTTCACCTTAGGGAGTTCCAATCTTATTTGTAAAGAAGAAAGATGGAACTTTGAGATTATGCATTGATTATAGGAAACAAAATTGGGTAACAATGAATAACAAGTACCCATTGCCTAGAATTGATGATTTGTTTGATCAGTTGTAGGGAGCTTAGGTGTTTCCTAAGTTAGACTTAAGATTTGGGTACTATCAGTTGAAGATAATAGAGACTGATATGCCGAAAAGTTCATTCAGGAGCAGATATGGGCATTTTGAGTTCTTAGTAATGCCATTTGGGTTAACTAATGCCCCATCTGCATTTATGGCTTTGATGAATAAGGTATTTCAGTCATACTTGGATTGATTTGTAATTGTGTTTATTGATGATATCCTAGTGTATTAAAAGAGTAGAGAAGAACATGCTGAGCATTTGAGAGTGATCTTACAGATTATGAGGGAGAAACAGCTATATGACAAATTCAGTGAGTGCAAATTTTGGTTAGATCAAGTAGTATTTATGGGTCATATAGTATCTAGACAAGGCATACAAGTGGATCCAAAGAAGGTAGAGGCAGTGATGAAGTGGGAAACTCCAAAAAATGTATCAGAAATCTTGAGTTTTCTAGGATTGGCCAGATATTACCGGAGATTTGTCGAGGGGTTCTCATTAATCTCATCCCCTCTAACTAAACTTCTAAGGAAGAATTTAGCATTCAGATGAAATGATGACTGCCAAAAGAGTTTTAAGGAATTGAAGCATCGATTGACTACAACACCGGTGTTAGCTATTCCATCGGGAATTAGAAGATATATAGTATATAGTGATGCTTTGCATCAAAGATTAGGATGTGTATTGATGCAATATAATAAGTGATAGCCTATGCATCGAGACAACTAAGGTCTCACAAGATTAGAGCTTACTGTAGTTGTTTTTGCTCTGAAGATATGGAGACATTATTTGTATAGAGAGACATTCTAGATATACACTGATCATAAGAGTTTGAGGTATCTGTTAAGTTAGAAAGAATTGAATATAAGACAGAGGAGATGGATAGAGTTATTAAAAGACTATGATTGCACAACTGAGTATCATCCGAGGAAGGCTAATATGGTGGCTGATGTTTTAAGTAGAAAGTCGAATAGCAATGTAGCTCAGATTCAGGTATCGAAATTATCGAGCTTAATTCATTTTAGAGTTCTGAATGTGGAGTTGACTCTAGAGCATAATGAGTCATTAGTAGGTACATTAAAGCTAAGACCGACATTGCATGACAGAATTAGAAAATTACGAATAAAGATCCCAATTTGGTGAAGCTCCTTAAGAAGTTAAAAATGAAACTGGATTCTAAGTTTGAACTGAGAGATGAGACATTGTGGTTAAAGCAGAGGCTGTATGTGCCTAATATGGATGATCTGAGAAAGGAAATTCTAGAGGAAGCTCATATGGCAACTTATGTTATACATTCTGGTACCACCAGGATATATAACACGTTGAAGCAACATTTCTAGTGACCTAGAATGAAGAAGCAAGTAACAGAATATGTTTCTAAGTGTATAACATGCCAACAGGTTAAGGCTGAGAATTAAGCTCCGATTGAAAAGTTACATTTGTTGCCTATTCTTGACTAAAAATGGGAACGAGTTATTATGGATTACATTATGGGATTGCCTAAGACTCTGAGGCAAAATGATGCTATATGGGTTGTGGTGAACCGATTGACTAAGTCGACCTATTTTTTACCAGTAAGAGAGAATAATTCACTAGACTAGTTGGCCCGGAGATATGTGAATGAGATGGTTAGATTGCATGGGATTCCAGTGTCCATTGTATCGGACAAGGATCCCATATTTACTTCAAGATTTTGGAAGAGTTTGCAACCAACTATGAGTATAAAGTTAAAATTCAACGTTGTATTTCATCCTCAAATAGATGAATAGAGTGAGAGGACAATCAATACTATTGAGGATATACTCAGGGTATGTGCATTGGAGTTTCAAGGAGCTTGGAATCAGTATATAGCACTGATAGAATTTGCTTATAATAATCATTATCACAGTAGTATTGGAATGGCATCATATGAGGCATTGTATAACAGAAATTGTCGATCACCTCTATATTAGGATGAAGAGGGCTTGAGAATGGTTGAAGGCCCAGAACTGATACAAGATACTGTGGATAAGGGCGTCGCGACGTCTAAACACGCTCGTCGTGATGTCTAAACACGCTCGTCGCGACGTATAATTAACCGCTCGTCGTGATGTCTAATTAACTGCTCGTCGCGACGTCTAATTAACAGCTCGTCGTGACGTTAGGGTTCCTGTTCATCTTCTCTGACCATTTATCACAATTTTTCTCTCTCTAAAAATAACCATAACTCAAACTCAACTACCCAATCTTTCACATTAAACACCATAAATGTTTTTAACTACTAAATAAACAACATAAAGAAACTTTCCTTACCTATTAAAGCTCCCAACTTGTCGAAACTCCCGAAAATCTCCAAATCACCAACACCTACGGCTCTCTCTTCTCCTCTCACAATTTCTCAACATCTCAAGGGTTTTAGAAAGGCTTGCACAAGGAAGGAGAAGAAGCTAACATGCAAGGAGGAGATCACGAAGACTAGAAGAAAAGAAGGAAAACAATTTTTCTTCTTTCAAACCCAAGGAAGCATCGTGGAAGCAAGAACAAAAGGGAAGGGTTTTAAACCCAAAATAATTTAAAAGCTAAGGCTTGTTTGGCAAGTCCAATCTATAAAGCCTAAATCCAATTCCTTATTCTGATTTCTCCCAAATTCCAATGGCTCTAAGCAACAAATCCTAAAATCAGAACTCTAATTTTCCTGTGTCATTGGTCAATCAATTTCGGAACCGAAAATCCGATTTATCAGCCATTAGGTCATTTTTCTGGTCCGGACCTAATACTCCAAAAATTTTAGAAAAATTTCTAAAAATCCTCAAAAATATAAAACACGTGATCATACACTCCAATTCCATATTTCAAACCTCTAGATCTCATTTTCCACTCAAATTCAATTTTCAAAGCACAATCTACATAATTATCGCCAAATTTCCAATTTACACAAATATACCGGGAATATGTCATACATGCATGTACATGCATATGCTAGTGCAACAAGGATCATTATCTATAAGTATAGAGGCTAAAATGCATGTGCAATTCGAAATATGAATGCACACAATCCTAACTCATTCCAAATTACCACCATACCCATCCCATCGGTGACGGGATGTTACAAGCTGTCACTAAAACGATATCATTTTATTTATTTAAAAATTCACACGTGCAGCATCGTCAGATTTTCGTACAATTGACAGAAGATACGGGAAGAGATTATACCTCTAAGAATGTGTACAATCTTTCATCTTCACACAAAATCGTCTCTTAAAAATTGTTTGGTATATCTCAAAATGGTTTCTTTCTTCATCTTATCTTCAACACTAATTGTAGCTCCTTTTATCTCACTATAATCAAACTCTTTCTTTGCGAATCCCTTCAGTAATTTCCAATATCCTTTATTCTTTGAAAATGGCATGAATAAATTCCAAGGGCCAAAAGAAATCTTTGGCACCCACTAAGCCTATTTTTGTCTCTTTTATTAAAAAGCCCAAATTTTATAAGCATCCATTCGGGAGACTGCATTACATGCATACGAGAAAAAGCAAAAAATTTTGACATCGCCTGAAGAATCACCCTCTGATTCATCCACCAAGCATAATGAATCAACAAAGTAGCAATATGTTTCTAATTTTGAGGAAGAAAGTCTAGAAGACTCAAACCTTAGCTCGTCAGAAGAAGAAAAAGGAGAAGAAGAAGAAAGCGAAGAAGAAGAGAGAGAAGGAAAAGAAAAAGAAGAAGGAAAAGAAGAAGAAAAATCTTCAAGTAAAGAAGAACATACTCTTGTAAGAAGAGTCTTTAATCAGGGGAAGTTGATGAAGAAGGTACGATTCCATTCTCCTTCTCTAGTTTCAAGATCTCCATCACTTTCACCTTCACTACCTACTCTCACTCTGCCCACTCCTTTGCCACCTACTCTTACTCCCAAAATCTCTACTCCACCGCCACCAACTACTCCTTGACTTGGTCAAAAATTGCCTGAAGAATACTAGATCATTAATAATGATGATTCAAATGAAGAACTAGTTCATTTGGTGAGGTGCCTACAAACTAAAGGAAGTCTCCTAATATAGACTGATAAAATTCTTGTAATTGGAAACAAATAAATTCTGAGGAAGAACCGAGAAATGAAGAAGCTTCGTTAAATAAGAAAAGGCAAAGAACCTATGTTTGAAGAAGTTACAAAAGATCCTATCACTAGGGAAGAATCCCTATTGGAAAAAATTCCCAAGGGTAAGAGATCAAAGAAAATAAAAGTTTCTGCCTAAAAGAAAGCAAAATCTTCAGCACCACCAAAAGTGTTTCAATCGATGGAAGCAAAAGCGAGATACAAAATGATGTACAAGAAAAGAAAGGTAGTTACTAGAAGAATTCCACCTCCCATTACAAGAAAACTGCAGATCGGCGACAAAAATTTAGCGATGGAATATAAACCGTATGAAATTAGCGACGAAAAGTATAGTTTCGTCAATACTTTTCGTCACTGATGTTGAGTAATTTAGTAACAAAAAAATATTAGTTGGTAAATATGGAATGGCGGTAAAATTTGATAGGAAATTACTGACGGACGTATTTTGGAATATTTAGTGGCGGAAATGTTAGGGCTTGTTATGTCCGTCGATAATATTGTGTTGGGGACGAAAAAATATTGGCAATGGAACTACTGGGAATCAGAAACACCGTCAGTAAAAGTGTTGTATGGTTGATACGTAAACGACGTTGTCTCGGATAATAAGGATGGTTTGAGGTTTATCAAAATGATGTCGTTTTGGTATAAACCAAATGACGTCGTTTTAGATAAGTAAAATTGAAGTTGTTGATGTTAACGTTGCTAACGTTAACCAAAATGACATCGTTTTGGCTAGCTTCAGAGTGTCCTTCATATAACTGAAATGACGTCGTTATAGTTTTTGCCAAAATGATGTCGTTTTGGTTAGGTTGAAGAATGTCCCTCATATAACCAAAACGACGTCATTTTGATGTGGTCAAATAAAATATAACCAAAATGACATCATTGTGATTGTTGCCAAAACAATGTCGTTTTGGCTAGCCTCAAGGACGTCTTTCATATAACCAAAACAACGTCATTTTGGATTAAACTAAAATGACATCGTTTTGACTACAACAAGAGTTGTGTTTTCGTTAAAAATCGAAACAACGTTGTTTTGGTTGAAGAAGAGCTGCGTGTTAATTACAACCAAAACAACGTCGTTTTGATTTAAGCCAAAATGACGTTGTTTTGTCTACAACAAAAGTTGCATTTTAATTAAAACCAAAACAACGTCATTTTGGTGTTTTTGCTTCCTTCTCATTGCTTTCACCATCAAAACCTCTCGCTCCCTCTCAACTTTTGAAAATTTTGATTTTGGATCATCATCACTTGGAATCTTTGCAAGATGCTTCAACAAGGAAGCTAGATCTTGTTATCTTTTGTGCTGTCTTTTTGCTGCTACGATTTGTGCCTTGATCTTGGATGTGTGCTGGTGAGTTGGAATTTAAAGTTAAATAGGTAAAGGAATTCTAAACTTGATGGCATGTTGTAACATTAATTCTATGATGCTTGAATTTGGAAGGAACATGTGTTGAATTGATAATACAATAAGGTCTGGAACATGATGCTTGTTTGATAGGTTTTGTTGCATGAAAGACAATGGTTTGTGAGCTACCAAATGAGTGATTTTGAATCAAAATTGGATATGAAATTGATGAGGAGTTGGCATATAATTGAGGTATACTTGAAGTGTGATTTAGGGATTGTTATATTGGTGTTTTGAAATTTGAAAAAAGATGTTTGGATCTAGAATTTCACAAAAAGGTGGGTAGTCCACGATCGTGGCACTCATCCAACCCACGATTGTAAGGAAATGCATTAGCTTCTATCACGATTGTTTGTGGGAATGTACGCCATGATTGTGGGCAAGCCCTTAACATGGTAATCTTTGTTTTATGTAATTGATGAAACGTGGTAGGATAAAACACTATACATTGGTATAACTGGAATTGATTAAGGCTTAAAAGGAACCTAATTTGATGTGAGATTAGTTGGTTAAAGGTTAAATAAGGTTTGGATTATTGAATTGGGGTAATAACTTAAGGAAGTGTTATTTGATATCAAAGTGTCTAATTTTGAAATTTATGAGTTGTGAAAGGAAAGAAGTATACTTTTGAATGCTAGTGTGATTTTAAAGAACAAGAGCAATGTGTTAGTTATGAATATTTATGAATTGGGAACTTGTGTGAATACATGTAATCTGTAATTACTTAATATATTCATTGGTGCATTACTGCAAATGTTCATGTTTGTTAGGCATGTTAAGTTTGATCAAGTGTGAATAAATATGTTCAATTTGAGCAAACTGGAATAAAGTCATATGTTATGCACTGCATCATCTAAATGTGATTTTGAAATCCGAAATGTTTTGTTTTAAAATTGCCAAGTCCTAGTTGTGGGTAATAGGCATGCCTAAAAAAGTTGGCAGCTACTTTGGTGACACTAAGGTATCTTCTGTATTTCGACACTTTGGTGTCTCCTGATATTGACACTTCGGTGTCTTCTAATATTAGACACTTCAGTGTCTTTTGTTATTGAAATATAAGTCTCTTCTATTCTGTGATACCAATCATAGATATCTTCTATTACGGTCCCGTTACCTACTTCTGTAAAAAGGAATAGCAGGCTAATCTGTTTATGTTTTGATATATGATCCATTCTGATACAAGCTAAATTTTATTTAGATAAAATTAAATTATGTTCTGACATAAATAAGTTTAATATGATATAAGTTATGTTCTATTCTGACGTAATGATATCTTGGTCTGAAGTAATGATATTCTGTTCTGATACTTACATGTTTTGTTCAGACATAAGAATATCCTGTTATGATGTATTAAAATCTGTTCTAATACAAACAATGTTTGGATTACTCTTTGAATTGAGCAATTAAAGATTATTTGTAATGTGACTTTTCAATACATATGCATGCTAGACGACTTTTAAAAGCAATCGCCATTTGATATCTTGTTTATTTATTCCCCACTAAGCTTTATGCTTAACACAATGATTTTGCTTTTGTGTAAGTTCTAATAAGAATGTTTAAAGAAGAGGAGAAAGACAACTGTATTGGCTAAGAAGGATGTGTTTTGTTTTGGAAATATTTAGTTTGATTTTGGGTTGTACTCATTATGATAAGACCTTTTGTATTTTGTGTATATAGTTTGTAATAACTATAATATAGGTTGGATCTAAATTTTAATGCATGTATTTTGATATATATACAATGTGTATAAGGTTAACTGTTGT
>JANSVB020000158.1:1060325-1071383 GCA_025504935.2 Erythroxylum haughtii | reverse complement strand
GCCTAGTTGCTCTTATGCAAGCACCATCACAAAGTTGCCTTCAACTGCCTATGTCAGGTCCATCATTACCATTACATGTCAGGTGACATATAATACTTTCTGTCTGCTGAAAAATAAACCCCAGATCAGTATAATGCTTTTGTTGGTGAATCTGTGCGCTTAGGAGTACAAGCAGACAGATGAGTAGAAGGCTGCTTCGTTCACTCTTGGAGGATATTTATCCTTGTTCAGGAAAACTTTTTTGGTGTTCGTGTATCTCCCTTTACCATATACACAAATTAGACTTAGAGGTATCCGACGTCACATTACCTTCGCCAATATTCTATCAACTATTGTGCTTGATGTTCTGAGACCAGCAAATGCAATCATTTGATGGTCCTTTCCAACAGTTTTATGAGAGCTTTATGTAGCAGATTATGCAGAGATGCATTCTACATTTTGCTTCAACTAACGGAGATGTCACAAATCAATAGTCCAAGAGATTTAAGTCAGAAAACCCTTGATACTGTAAGTCTTTATTGTGAAAACAAATCTTTCTTCCTATGCTCTTTTCAGGTTCTCTGCTTCCATGCATTTCACAGAGCTTCTTCTTCTTTTCTTTTTCTATTGTGTTTTTCTTTGGAACAAATGTTCCATAGAATTTTAAGGTCTCGCAATTTTGTACTCATTTCACATTAAAGTGAAAACACCTTAAAGAGTTCTAAAAACCAAGAAAGGTAAATTATGTGCCCTCTACTTTCTGAATACAGTTAATTGGGTTAGTGAGATACAATATGAATGCACAATAATTTCAGTAAAACTGAGGACACCAATCAACAGAGTTAATTAGATGCAACTTTACCTTCTGGCAGACAGCAAATGCAGCCTGTTCTGGAGTCATGTCGTCAAATGGAATCAATGCTGTTAAAAGCTCCCACAGGACAATGCCGAAACCATAAACATCAACTTTCTTTGTATGCTGTTTTTCTTTAATCATTTCTGGGGCCATCCAACGGTATGTCCCCGTGAATCCCTTTGCACTACCACACTGAGATTCCAAGCATGAGATACCAAAATCAGCTACTTTGACACACATGTCTTCTCCTAACAGTAAGTTTTCTGATTTAAGATCCCTATGAAGTATCCCTTCAGCATGAAGATACTGCATCCCACGTGCAATGTCAAGGGCTAGTTTGAGAACAAGGTCATGTGGAACTGAATGCGGCTGCTGCTGATGGAGATATTTTCTTAGTGAGCCCCCAGCCAAATACTCCGTGATAATACAAAACACAGGAGGCTTTTTACAAGCTGCAACAAACTGAATGAAGAAAGTGAAAAAAATACAGATCGAATTGTTATAAACAAAGTTCAACATATGAAAATATGATATTAGATGCGACAGATTGTGTTCTTTGTTATGCTACTGAGGCCAAGGATGCAAACGAATCTGTGTATGTATATTAAGAATGTGAAGATACACAGGTAGGCCATTTAGTTTTGCTCCAGAAATCTGTACTTAGATTTACAGATTTCCAAATAATGAAGCTTAAAATGCTTTCTCATTTTTATCTGTAGCCCTGAGGTCCCACTGAAGCATTTGCAGGTCCATCTATTCCCCATCTATCATTAGAGCCAACATTCTTGGTGAAACAAGTCAAATGTTAGGATCTGTAGTTTTCCACAGCTGGAGGAATGCTAATGATTATAATTTTTTTTCTCTGCAATTCTAAAGCTAGAAGTATATTTGATATCACTGAAAAAGTTATATGATCTCTTCCACACGAAAATAATAGGTTAACGCACATGGGTCATATATACCAATGTAGACATAATGTACAATATCCAATAAATGCCTATCAACCACAATAGAAAACCGTCTACTAAATGTTTTCCACAAAAAATTACCAATTCGGTTGCAAGCAAATAAGCAACGGCATCTTTAATTCTCATCAGAGATAAAGTGGTCCTCCTGCCAAAAGTTCATCATTCCTACTAAATGGACTTCGCAGTTTTTTAAGTCTCCAGTGGTATTCCAGTACCCTTTTGTTATTTTAGCAAAGAACCATCCATAGGATCACAACAGAACTAGAAATAAATGAAATATTTATCATCTTTTGTAGCCAGCCTAAATCATAAGAGTTCTAGCAAATAAAAGTAGGGAAAAGTACAGGAATACACAGGACATTCCACTAAAGAAACAGAGCTTACAGTGATGATATTAGGATGCCTTAACCGAAACAGCAAAGCTACCTCAGAAGTGAACTGCTTCTCAAGCATAGAAGCCAAGCTCTCATCTTCCTCTGGCTGACTCACAAGCTTGATAGCCACATCTTGCTGCTTATATATTCCTCTATAAATCCTACTATGCCTCCCCGTTGCGAATTTGTTACCAATGAACAATTGGGACATATCAGCACTCCATTCTTCCTCACCCTCTCCTTTAATTTCAGCACCAGAAGAGACCAGATACTTTGACCAAGAAACAGCTCTGTTGTATTCTCCAAGAGAAAGCCTCCTCTCCGGTTTGCCATTGTTGGATATTTGCTTAAAGCAGCGAAATTTCATGGATTCGAACCGAAACTTCTAGCAGTCAATCGATTCAATCCTAACCAAAGAAGGAAAAATGCTTACAAGTTGTATATCATTCAACTACATTTCGAAAAACTCTTTATCCACGCACTCAAACACTGAAGAACACAATTTCGTCGCCAACCAAGCAGCTGCATAAGAATAAACTTGAGAGACCAATTCTCACGCAGAAACTCTGCTTATATCCGACTTCAAATCAACCTACAAACACCAATATCCAAACCTTGCCTCTTCTTCATCACCAGAAAGAAACTCATTTAATGGATGCAAAGAAACTCCTTTCAAAACTCCAAAACTTAAGCTCAAAAACCGTGAAAGCAACCCCAATAAAGAAAACCCTTTTGACAAAAACATCTCTCATAAAAAAGACGTGATCTTTGCAAAGGCAGAAGCTACGCCATTGCAGCAACAATTTCAGCCCAAATGCTATACCTTCAGAAAGTCTAGAGCTTACTTGTTGGGGTTATAGAAAACTGAGAGAAAGAGTAGGTTATGGTTGTTTCTGGAAAAAAAAAAAAAAAGAAGAAGAAAAACTTGCTCAAATGTTCAGCAAGTCCATGCCTTTTCCTCTCTCAGTGTCTCTCTCCAATAGTTAGAGAGTAAGAAGTGTGACGACTACATTCATAACGTGCGAAGATCCACCTCGGAGGAGACAAGGAGGGCCCGACGCTTATGACTTGTGGCCTTCTCTTTTCTCCATTTGCCCTTCTTTCCCTCCATAAATTTCACATTTGCCAGTCCATAGTTGTCGACTCCACGTGCACTTGCTATTCTTAATTCCCCAATACACCCTCCCATATTTTACATAATATTATTCTAACTCAAATTTCTCATTTTGTTACATTACTCGAAACGAATTTGACTTCAACATCATTACTTTTGAATGCATCCAAATTGTTAACTTGTTTCTTATTTTATTGTTGAAATTCAAGATAAGGAATAGGAACTTAAGCCAAATTATTGATCCTTGAGTTTTGGTAATGATTTAATTAACGAATCCAATAATAATAATGAGTTGTAGTTTATTTTAGTTTATTACATTTCACATTAATTATTAAGATTTGGAAGTGATCAGTGAAACTTCGGATTGAATGTAATGATGTGATGATAATAATTTGAGTTTAATACAATTTAATTTGGTACACATGCCTCTATTATATAAAGATAAAATTATATACTATCAAATTTTGTTCCTTAAAGAACCTTAGTATTGATAAGGGCAATCATAGATTTGGAATATTTTATTTCTATCTATTTACAAGAAGAGAACTGAGTATTGTAAGAAACCAAACAAGGGTAATACGGGGAATACAAGTCCTACAAGGAGAGGGAAAAGTCGGTCATTGAAACGAAGCTATAATGTCCTAGCTGTAGTTAGTTGTAGTTAGGGCATCAGGGCAGGCGTTGCAACTTACAAAACAGAAACATAAACGGTAAGAGATGTTGCTTGCATGTAACAACTTAGGTATATAATAAATAATATTTGTAAAATGATACTTTTGTTTTTTATTATAAAATTTTTAATTATTATTTTAATATATATTTATTTTTATTCTTAATTAATTAATTTTTTAATGATTATGATTAGAATTTTTACGACTGAGAAAAGATTTACCCTTGAACTCAAAAGGTAAAACGTTCACCTTAGATACCTCTACATTTCGGCCCAATATTATGTGAAAGAGGTAAATGATTAAAGACGATCTAGTGTTGGATGCAGACCAGGAAAAGATTTACCCTTAAATCACGAAATGATGCTTTGTTGGAATTAGGACAAAAGGAAGTGTGTATTTTGTGAGGCCCCACGTTAAAAGACATAAGCGGTGGGGTTGTGTTTCGAAGAACAACCGCCGTATGGTATGGTCCTCTTCCGTATACGGCCTCCAATTACTCTTACTAACTTTGATGCAAGTGCCAGAATTGATCCTCCCCAAATTAAAAATTGTAAAGTAACTTTCCCAATTAACACGGATTCGATTTTTAAAAAAGAAAAAATAAAATAATTAAATTTTCAATCTTTTTAATGTTAGTTTAAATTTTAAAAAATGACGAATTTTTTTTTAAATTTTATTTTTTAAACTCTAGCTCGAATTTTAAAAAGTAGCAATAAAATATTTTAACTTTTATTTTTTTTTAATTTTAATCTGACATTAGTATTTCTGTTAAATTTACTTATATAATTTGTCATATATTGCAGAAACCTTAATTATTAATATACGTTAGTCAAAATTAACAAAACAAATGAATATTAATAAAACGAAATCATTTAATCACGTAATTAAAATGATATGGTTGTTTAAAAATGACCTAAATCAGATTACGTAGTCATGACGACTTTACAATTTGAATCTTTTTTTTTTGTGTTTTTAATTTGTTCTCTTAACAGCCTTACTCTTTAGATTTTAAATTATGCAATTCCAACACCCTCACGCTGAGAGTATTAAGAAAACAAAATAAAAATAAAGAGTTTACCAATGTAAAATATATGTAAAAAATTTGGCGCTTGTAAGAACAATCCTTGACATATTTATGAGTTTTAAGAAAACTAAAAAGTATATTTAAGTGTTGAATAAATTATGTTAAACCCCAATTTATTGAGGGGAGTAAGAAAGAATGTTCTTAAATTGTATTCAGTAAGTTGTAAAATCTTTGAGTAAAATAATTAATATTTTAAAAAATTTTCTTTATTTTTACAAAAAATTATTATATAGAATAAAAAATAAATAAAATTCAAAGAGAAACATAGATTAAAATTGCGTGATTGAACTTGTATAAATTAAGGTTATTGTCAATTTTCATATTTTCTGTATAATTATATGCTTGCCATTCGTTTATAAAGAGTACGTATGTATATGGAAATAATTTAACTTCTCTTAACTATCAATCAGAACGAACACGAATGCTGATCGCTTAGTACCGCAGCAAGCCATTCTGGGTTTCTATATGTTTAAGGATGAGAAGGGAAAAAGAAAAGATCAATATAAGCTGAAGGTGGTTGGTTAGTGCTTTGAAGATGAGGAGGAGAAACAAAAGATGGTAACGATACCGAATATTTGTCATGTAGTTCAGATTTCGAGACTGCATGAACATGGCTGATGGAAGAAATCACGTGAAACCCTTTTTCCCTTTCTCTTGTTTTCTGAATATATATATATATATATTGATTAGGGGAGGAGGAAGATTGATTTGTTGGCGTTTCAGGTTGAGCCACATTAGGTATAGTAACAAAACTTCTTGGTGTTTTCTCCACGTGGCAAACTGGGGTTGCTCGAATTCAATTTACATGAACAGAGGGAAATGGAGAAATCACTAAATCTCAACTCCAATAATGTAGAATTGTCCTGTACTGGTTTAATTGAAAACTAATGAAACTATTTACTTAGAACAAAGAAAATTAATTTAGTTAATATGACAAGAGAGAAGAAGATAATAAGGCTGGGAGATCACCTCAGCCACAAAAGCTAGTGTATCTCAAACATCTCATTATTGAGTCTCATCTCTAGAACCCATTATTTATATGTCAATAATGGTTGATTAGATTTTGGATAAGCATACTTTATGTTATGTCACTCGCGGAACCAAGCCCCACAAAGCACCAATCCATTGGGTTAGGACCTGATATTTTCTTTAAAAGTTGTACATAATTAATCTTTCTTTAGAAAAGCCAGCATGGGTTTTTTGTGGATTGATCAAAGGAAGATTGACTTCTGTCCAAAGGCTTGACGTGCCTCTTGGCCCATCAACTAATTGAACTTTTCTTTGCCTAGTTAGGTAATTAACTCTGATCTGATCAGCCCAAACTTGAAAATGTGATTCCACCCACTTCATGCTAAAGTCTTTACTGGTCGTATTTACTTTCTGTCAAGTTTACTAGTTTGATAAACAAGAAAAAATATAATATACAAGAAAAGTCTCTTAAATAAGGATTAATAAAAAAAAGGTAGCTTTCATAATACAAGCCTAGATGTAATGTTTACATTTTTTGTTTAAAGGAAAAACAAATTCTAACAGCCAAACTAGCTGTCTCTGACTCTGTACAACATTAAAAATTAACTTTGCTTTTGGTGCTTTTCATATAACTTTATTGAACATAGTGTAACGCCATGTGATGTGACTCTGTTTGCGTGGTCAAGTGGAACCGCATAGATTGTAACCAGAGATAAGAGAGCTAACAGCGAAAGCTATAAATGCCAGGAAAGCCATTGCTACTGAAGCAGTTGCCATTTCCGTGAACCGGTCCTTTCCCCAATTTGATTGCCAGTCATCCGCCCTTGTTGCTGCTGAAGACGATGCCGATATCAGTAGGTATGCTAGTATCTGCAATGTTTCCAATAGAGGTATCAACCCCATTCCAAATTTGCAAATTCAGGATAAGCTGTGTTTGATTACTCATGGGACAAGTTAGCAGATTTGGTCCCATGCTAACTTAGTAACAACATAAACTTAAAAATGACTGCCACTCCATTACAATCTCCCACAACTAGGCTCCTTCAACTGGAACACTTGCCATAATCCTATACTCGAGTCATGTCTCAAGGTTCAAACACACAACATCATCAGCTGCCACCCTAACACATATGTCTAATGTTTTAAATTGCAGATGATGAAGGTAGAATCATGGCAACAATCCGGAACGCAACCGCGATATTGCGGCTGCAATTTAAAACCATGCATGTCACCATATAGGCAATTCCCACATCCTTGTTCCACCAAAATCATCAGTCAAATGAACCTGTGGACTTCAACTATCTACAGTACATCCCTTGAACCATATAACCAATGTTTTATATTAATTTATCTAAATTAAGCCTGCATTATTCATAATTATGAACCTTGCATTCACCTTAAACTAACGTTTGATTATATGTGAACAAACCATGAAAAACTGTAAAACTTGCCTGGTCCAGAGAGAAGTTAAAGTGACGACGTAGATGGTGACGAATGACATGCTTCCCAGTTACTAAATGGTAGCCTAGATCATAAGCTTGAAACCCTGAATACACAAATCCAATCACATTCACAGATAGGCAATACCTGTCAAAAACACCCAGATGCGTTTTTATCAATACAACTTCAAAAGATTAAACCTTTGAAAGTTTTATGGATACAGATAGTGACCTGTACTCTTTATATCGATCAAAAGAGTCACCACTCCAACCCTGAGTCTTATCAGCCGCCATAACAGAGAACGAAATCAAACACAAAACGACCTCGCTTAATCGAAACCCCAATTCCCCAATCCTCACCATCTCTTCTCTACGCGACCTTCTTGAAATCGACGCCACCGTCCCCGGTCTCCGCTCCTCCCCAACCTTCCTCACAGTCCTTGCGCTTTCCTCTCTCATCGCCCTATTCATCATAACCGCCGGCGGACGATTCTCCGCCTCATGTGCCGACGCCGACTTCACCGCCGCGTTCTCGGTTGGAAGCTGTGAAGTCACAGGGGAGTATTGAGTAAACTTATCAGCGGCGACGATGGCCTTGGAGTTATCGATTACGGGCGGTGGCTTCTCCGGCGAGTTAATTGGAGAGGCATAGGGAGGGGTCTCCGGCGGGTCACCATGGTCGGATCGGAGAGGCGAGTGGAATCGGAGAGGTGAGTGAGGCGAGTCAAGATGAGACAACTCTGAGTTGGATGAAGACGAACGCCCCATGTTGTTCGGGAGTTGGATTTTGGGTTTGGATTTGGGTTCCACCATCTTCGCCGTAAGATTTAGCGGGCTTTAAGGGACAAGTGTTGTATATAAGTGTTCAGTCGTGTTGCTGTTTGGCTGGTGAGAAAATGGGGAAAAGTTTGAGAAAGAGAGAGAAAAAGAATCTGAGAGAAGAGGCTTTACGTTCATGTTATGCTTCTGGGCCCACCACAAGATAGCTATTTGTATTTAGGTACAAACAAATACACGACTTACGATGTTTGAATGCAACGAGGACTCGACACGTCATCCTCGTTTATCTTGTTGGAATTTGACTACAGGACATTGGCTACGGATCAAATGAAGCTGACAAGTGCATTTACAGCTAATTATTGCTCATAGTTAAAGAGGCTGATATTCCAAGTAACAAATTGCGCGCAACTGAAAAAGTATGAACTTTTTTTTGGGACCAAAATATGCCATTTTTCAAATCTCAAATTACTAATTAATTGAATTTAATTCAAGTTAATTAAAAAACCTCGTACTTTTATTAATTTTAAAATTATGGTTTGAACTTTAAAAAATAATAATTAAATACTTTAATTTTTAATTTTTTAATTCTAAGCTAACGTTAATATCCTTATTAACATCAGTAATGTAACTTACTGCACAAGAGAGATATTCTTAACACTTAATTAAACTAACTAATTAAGTTGTTTAATTAAACTATCTATTGTTCAATTTTATTAGATAATTCACTCTCAATTATATATTTAGTGAATTATTATTTGTTTTTAAAATTTTATTTAATATATTTTTGCATAATATCGATTGTGAATTTTTTATTAAAAAATTAAATGGATTAAATTTTGATGTTTTTAATAAGGTCTAATTTTTTTAATTGAAAGATACATTTTTTTGTGCCAGTAAATTAAATTGAATAGTTGAAGAACAAGTGGGAAATTGCAAAATTAAGAACATTTTGGCAGGATTCTTTAACCAAATTGAGAGTGTGAGTTTAGCCTTATGGGCTAAAAGCACAGATTCCTCATCCAGCTTTTGGTTCACTTGTTTAGCTGTGAAAAAAGATATCTTGAAGAAAGGACAATGCTTACTTAACAATATTTACTCAGGACAGGAGCATATGTCCTGAGTATATGCAAATGAAAAGAAAGCAAAGCAGCCACCCATCACAAGAAAAGAAACATAAAAAGATGCAGTGCTAATAAATCTTAGTGGAGGCCTGAAAAGATACAAGGAAGGAATAATAATATCTTTTTCTTGACTGAATCAGTGCCTTAAATAACAAAAAGAAACCACCACTTGTAGCACATCTGGCTGTCAACTTTTTGGCTCCTAATGGGGCTTGCTTGCTTCACCACTTGAATCTCTCTTTGGGGATGTTCACAAAGTCCAACGATCCTAGGCATAGTGGCACACATGCATCCACCAAAGTTTCTGGATTCTGTGACACCCAACGCTTTAAAAATTGAATCCAACGTTAAACCGATCAATCGAAAGATTTAAAATTTAGAGGCTCAACTGATAGTGAACCGCTATAAACCGGTATATAATAAAGAAAAAGTAAAACTTATAAGAATAAATAAACATAAAACATTTTATTAAAATAAAAATATGCCAATGACTGTTATTATATAATGAATTAATAATAAATAAATATGAGTATAATATTATGCTTATAGGCATTTATATTGTAATAAGTAATGGCGTCATTTGGTATTCATTATGATCTAAGGTTTCAAAAATTAGGTTGAACCGGTCGGTTTTTATATATAGAGATTATTAGGTGAAATCAAACCGGACGATTGGCAGGTTCAAATTTTTCTAGTCAGACCTTGGTGACACCAATTTTGGACAATGGGACAAGAAAGAGCAAAGCAGGGCCTAAAGCTCTTATTATTGCTTACAGAAATTACAAAGTGAAATTGTTGACTTATGACATATTTTGAAATCTCATATTGAAGAATTATAAAGATAGGGGAGTCTTCTTAAGTTATAAAAGGAAGGCTCCTTCACCTATCTTAAGCATCCTAAAATTGTCTTTCATAAGATACAATTCCTTCTCTTCTTTTGTAGTATTTTACTTGTATTATTTCCAGAAAATAGTGAAGTATTAATTTAGTAGTGTCCGAAGAAGTAGGCATAATTGGTTAAACCTCGTTAAATTCTAGTGTTCTTTATTTGTCTGTTTAATGGCTATTGTCAGGTATAGTTGTAGTGAATTATTGTGTTATTAAATTACATTTCTAGAAAAATTCTATCTAGGAGATTGGAATTTAAGTGGGACCGTTTGTGACTCTCCAATTTTTTATAGGAATTTATCTGGTGTGATTTTTAAGTATAATCGTTCACACTCTATTCACCTAGGCAATAGCATCCTTTTGTGTATTGGCATAAGTTTTGTGAAAACAAAGATGTTGGAATTTTCTTTCAATGGATCACATTTCAGTTTTTATTGTAAAAACAAGTGTTGGATTTTTGTTTCAAATAATAAAATTTTGGTTTTGATAAAATATTAAGTGGTGGTTTTTATTTTCATGAAATGAGTTTTGTTTTTAATGAAAACAAGTGCTGGAATTATTTGTCATAACAAAGATTCGGTTTTCTAAAAATCTAGTGCTGGAATTTTGTTTTTCAAAGTGACAAAATTCAGTTTTTATATATGCCATTACATTTTGTTTACCGATTGGGCCGGATCATGTGAGCGAAGAGTTCGAAGCGAAAGATCTATGTTGGACCCTGGACTTTTCTCAGATTTATGAATTTTAATTTGACATTAAACGAGAAAATTGAGGTGACTTAGTCATGTGTAAAGGAAGAGAAAATTTATGAATTT
>JANSVB020000158.1:1029751-1040121 GCA_025504935.2 Erythroxylum haughtii | reverse complement strand
GAACAAAACCCTGAGGTCTTGGGTTCGAGGGCTAGAACTCACCTGAGGCCAGAGGGGACAATACTGATTAAGGTTGGGAGGTGCAGGTGGTATTCACTTGGGGACCTAAGCCCGAGTGTGGCAGCCTGGGCCCAATATGATCAAGTTAAACTGGATCAATAGAACTAAGTCCATATGTTCAAACTATATAATTAACATGTTTAGTGATCAATACTTTATCCATAAACCCCTCTAAATTTTCATCAAACACTTCAAAGGTATGACATATTCATCCCAAAGCACCTAAGGAAATCATGTCCTTTTCCTTCCTCAACATACTATAAAAGAATGTAAAGCCAAATGCACCACAGATAATTAAAAAAAACGCAAAAACACCCCAAAAACTAGCTCAAACCATCATATATTTTCTCTTAAAATACCAACACAGTGAACACGACATTCATCACAGAGCACAAATGTTGAATGACTTACCTCCATTGAAGGGTAGAAGCACCCCGACTGGAGAAGACAGAGGCACGCAAACTCCATTAAGGAGAATAGAAAATGACGTTAGAAGGTGACCTGGGAGAAAGGGAAAAGGTGGAAGCAGCAGGCGTGTGAGATTGAGGAAAACTTGGTGTTTTTTCATTTACACAAAATTTGAGACGATGTTATTGGCTGTCGAAGAAACGACATTGTCTCAACTTATTTTTTAAACACCGAAATATTTGGAAACTAATCACGTTTTCATCGCCAAAAGATAAACAACTTCACACATTTCAAGACCAATTTAAAAATCATCGACATTTCCATGAACATGACGATGTTTTGCTTTGCTTAATTTGTTCATCTATTTAGCGACGATATCACAAAACGTCACAAAAGGTTCACATTTTACAACTAATCTTTGAAAGTGTCGCCAACGCTACACTTTTTTACTAGGTCTATGAATTTTGCTAAATTTTTTAAAGATATCATAAACATAAATTGCTATAATAATTATATAGGAGAAAATCCAGTTTTTTACACTTAATAAATTTTTTTAATAGTAATAACATATCCAACAACTAATGTAAGTATTGTAATGTTTTATGAAAATTTACATTATGTATAAATATTCTCATATGATACGTATTTAATATATATTACTCTAATTAATAATAATTATCTTTTTATTATATTAAATTTTCATACTGTAACATATAATTTTCATATATTATAGTATTATATTTACAAAATATGAAACCAAATGATAATGACAAACCATTTAGGGACAGGTTTTTGAATCCTCATGAAATGATATATTTCTTTCAACTCTATAAAAAATGTTGTCGTTTATGTTAACTATACATGACGTCATTTGTATAACATTTATCTTCGTTCACCATCTAACAAACAATGTCGTTATTTGTACAACAAACATCATCATTGTTTTATTGTACATCAAACGACGTTGTTCCCTATTAGGTTATTAACACAAAATTGAAGGCAAAGATGAAGCCATCTTCGTCTTCGAGTATTTACCATTTTCATAGATTGTCCCTCTGTTTTGGCAATTGTTGAAGAAGCCTCGCTCGTGGTGAATCTTCGTCTTCTGTTGTGTTTGTCTTCGATTTTCCGTCCGTCCAATATATTGTCAGTTTTCTATTCTCCTTTCAATCTTTGGGTTATTGTGATGTACTTTTCCTGTCTTCTTTGTCCACAAAGTTTTGTTGTGATGTGGTTTCAACTGTCTGCGTAAATTGAAACTGCTATGCTTCATTGTGACTGATTGAAGATATATGAGTTCTAAACTATAGTTCTTTCACTTTTCAAACCCTTCTTCTTGCACTTTGTTTTCAATAAACGTTTAGGTGTTTATTGTGAGTTCTTTTTTTTTTTTGCATATGGTGTATGGGTCATATTTGATTTTGTGTTTTGAAGATGATTTATTGTCTTCCTTTGTTGATCGTAAATTGGTTGACAAGTTATTACGACCTTCAATGGTTTTTTTGGAAAGCCTACTAACTATTTGATGGAACATCTGAAAGATTATTTAAATTTTTTAAAATAATAATAATATAAGCTTATATAGATAATATTAAATTTCTTTACATCAACAACATGGTCATGTGTAATTTACTTATAATTCTAAAATTTAGATATGATATAAAAAGTAAATGGATTAGTTGTATTTTAATAACGATAACTTTCATCTCATTAGGCAGATTGAAGATGTATAACTACTAAACTGTAGTACTTTCAGTTATCAATGAAAATTTCATTGAACATAATGAATTTTATTCTAAATTCACCTTTTCAAAATATAACTCTTAACATAATTCATTGAGGAATGTTAACAAGGCGACTAGTTTTTGATGGTGGAAATTCATTCCGTTGGGAAGAATGTGGTAAAATTGTCCCTAATGAAATGAAAAACAATGCAGAACAAATTCCCTCTTTATACACTAATAATTGTTTGCCTTCTATGGCCGATCTTCTTCTTCAAGGTCTTCATTTATGGCCGATCTTCTTCTTCAAAGTTTTTAGTATCATCCGAACTACCTCACTTTCCTTATTATCTACATCTCGTTTCTTGTTATGAACCTATTATACATATGAACATTTGATTTTATATACTATATTTTGTGTTAAGCTTCCTTAAATCTTTAAGAGAACGTAGATGGAAATGGAGGCAGGGGCAATATCACAATGGTCCGTAAAGGACTAGAGAAATTGGTTTTTTTTGAAAAATTGTCGATTCCAATGAATTGGTTCGGTCATTCAAGACTGCATGTGTTCCAATTTGGGTTCATTTTACAGTTTCACTAATCTAGCAATCTAAGTTCTATACTGATTGTGTGTTAGGTGAAACGCATTATAATGGCAGTTCATCTGAACAAGTTGTCTTCCATACTAAATATGGGGACTCATTTACTGTATTCTCTAGAAGTTTAGCTATATCGAAGAAGCTAATGGAAGAGGGTGCCGACAACGCAGTACCTAAGGGAAGATCTTTCACAACTTCAATTAGTGCTTTCAAACGTGCAAAGACCCTTCTTGGGAATCCAGTCATTGGGAACTCATTTACTTTTATTGACTCTCAGGTCACTTAGAATCCAAGAAATAATTATATCATTGTCATTTATCAATCCAATCAACTGGACTCAGCTTTAAACTTAATTTATTGTTCTATCTGTAAGAATTTTTCAAACAACCTCTCTACTAGTTAGGGGTAAGGTTGTGTATTAATGTCATTGTTATTATTGTTGTTCTATGTTTGTAAGAATTTTTAAAATTCTATTTAAAAGTTTGTACTACTTACCACATATCATTATATTATATTGCAACCATTTCCAAGACTTTTATAAATAATTATTTTACTATTATTAAATATTAATGATTAGACTAGTTGTTAACTTAAAATTATGATATTTTTAGCATTGTTCAAATTTAAAAATTTTGGTTCACTTAGCATTAACTACGATTAATAAATACACTTAGCATTAACAAACTATCTTCTAAATATTATTAATTTTAACAATACTATCACATACAAAAATTCATCAAAATTTACCTAAAACTGTGTGGAAAATATTTAATACAAACAATTTGCGATGAACTCCATAATCATCGCCAAATGGTACCACATTTGCTACGAATCTAATAAATAATTACCATATGTGGCATACCTACAACACTTTAGAATATCGTCCCTAACAATTAGCGACAAATCAAATAAATCGTCACACTAAGTATACTTTTTGCGACGTTTTACATATATCATCACTTAATATAATGTTTCTACGTTACTTGCACGATGATTACCATAATAGTTGCAAAAACATGAGTATTAGCGACATAATGTATATTTCAGTCGCTATTTGCTTCAACAATTTGCAATGTTTTTCCATAATCGATGCCAAGAATATTGATTTCCCCTACATCTGGCAACGAAGTAGTTGTTAGTAGCAAAAATCTTTTGTTTTTGCGACGAAATTGTCTAAATGTTATTAAAATTTCATGTTATAGTGACAATATTTGTTAATTGTTGTTAAATATGTTCACTTTTCTAACATTTATAGAAAATGTCATAAAATCGTTTACTTATAGCGACGAGAACTTAAATCATCACTAAATGTGTTTTTTAGAGACTATTTATAGATCGTCACCAATAGATTGATCTGTTGTAGTGACATCTAGGAAGCCTATAAATAGGCCTTCTTATATCAGTTTCCATTCATCCCAAATCTCCTCTTATTCAATTTAATCTCTATAGTTTAGAGAGTGTTTCACCAATTTCTTGAGAGAGTCAGTGTTTTTTCTTGCAAAATAGAGAGAGGCTGCCAACTCCTAAATTTTCATAGTGAAGTTTCTTCTTCTTGCCTGTGGTTTTTACCTTAATTTGTTTGGAGTTTTTCACATACAAATCAGTTTGTTTATTTCTTTATTACTATTTCTTCAATCCTATTTAGTTGCGAACTTGCTCTAATCTAATCAATTTTCACAACAAGTAATATCAGAGCATGATGAGAAAATTATGATGAATTTTTTGGCACAATCCGTTCAGTTTTTGGGTGAAGATAATGAAAGTTGATGAATAGTAAAATAGTAACCAAGAAAGGTGGAAACTATTCATGAATTTATTTTGAATTAACATTGTAACAATCACTGAGCAATAGCCATTAGGCACTATTCATGTTTATGGTACTACTCATACGTACTGTAAGGTACTATTCATATATACTCTACTATTATACAAGTGTGTACTATTCACGTGAAATAATGGGAGCTAAGTTCCATTCGAGATAGAAACAACGCGAAAAAATTTGAGATTAAGAAGTTCAAAGGAATTAATTTCTCGTTGTAGAAATTGAAGATGAAGGCTATATTGAGAAAAGATGATTGTTTAGCGATTATCAGCCAAAGGCTAATAACATTCACAGATAATAATAAGTAAAATGAGATGGACGGGAATGTTATCACAAATCTTCATCTGACATTAGCAGATGAGGTGTTGTCAAGCACAAAGCAGAAGAAGATGACAAAGAAGATGTGGGATCATCTCACTAAGTTTTACGAGGCCAAATCACTCCACAACAAGATTTTTCTTAAGAGAAAATTGTGCACTCTTCAGATGTTAGAATCTACTTCAGTGACTAAGTACATGAGCACCTTGAATAGTCTAATTTCTCAACTCACATCATTGAATCATAAAATAGAGTCTTAAGAACGTGCTTAATTTCTACATCAATGTCTACCAGTTTGTATGATTAACTAATCATCAATTTAACAAATAATGTTCGTGTAGACCACATAGTCTTTGATGTTTTTGCAACTGCTATTCTTGAAGAAGAAAATCAATGCAAGAACAAGGAAGACAGACAAGCAACTTTACAACAAGAGGAGGCTTTGACAGTGATGAGAGGGAGCACTACAATCATGGTAGGGGAAAGTTAAGAAGTAAGAAGAATTTAAGATGCTATAATTGTAGCAAAAAGGTTCATGTGAAGAAGGATTGTCAAATAAGATAAATTCCAATCCTAAAGGAAATATGGCGAGCACTTCAGAAGATGGTAACGTCCTGTGTTATGAGGCAGTGACAACAAACAAAAGAAAAAAAGATTTGTTGGTGTATGACTTTTCAACTCAAAAGCTACTTTTCACATGACCTCTTGAAGGGAATGGTTCTATCATTATGAACCTGTCTTAGGAGGATTTATGTACAGTTGCAATGATCATGCCTTAAAGATTATTGGTGTAGGAACCATCAAGCTGAAGTTATATGATGGTACAATTCGTTCTATCCAAGTAATGTAGCATGTGGAGGGCCTAAAGAAGAACTTTTTGTCTTTAGGACAACTAGGTGATCTTGGTTGCATGGTGGAAATTGAAAACAAGATCATGAAAATAATTCGAGGTGCACTTGTACTTAAGAAAAGAGAAAAGATAGCTGCAAATTTGTATATGTTGAAGGGAGAAACTTTGTAGGAGGCAAAAACATTAGTTACTTTAGGATGTTTAAATGCAATGATATGGCATCAAAAACTTGGATATATATCTGAACAGGGAATGAAGATTCTTACTTAGCAAAGGCTACTTCTAGGGCTCACAGAGGTATCTTTACCTTTCTGTGAGTATTGTGTTATAAGCAAGCAGCATCGGTTGAAGTTCAACACATCAAATTCTATAAGCAAATTAGTTCTAGAATTGGTTTACTCTGATGTATGACAAACACCAGTTCCGTCCCTGGGATAAGTGAAGAACTTTGTGTCCACTAATGATTATTCAAGAAGATGTTGGGTGTATCCAATCAAGAGGAAGGCGGATGTATTTCCAATCTTTAAAGCTTACAAAGCAAGGGTAGAACTTGAATTCGAAAAAAAAGAGCAAGTGTTTGAGGATAGATAATAAAGGAGAATACACTGACAATGAATTTGATCAATTTTGAAAGCAAAAAGGCATCAAAAGGCAGTTCATAATGACAAACACTCCTAAAAAAATGGAGTGGCAGAGCGGATGAACTTAAATCTATTAGATAGAACCAAAGCTATTTTGGCAACTGCAAGCTTAGACAAGACTTTCTAGGCAGAAGTAGTAAGTACTGCATGTTATATGGTAAATTGGGCCCCATCAATTGCAATTGAGTTGAAGACACTTATGGAGATGTAGACAGGTAAGTTAGTTAATTATTCAAACTTCCATATATTAGACAGTCATGTGTACGTGATGTACAATTCCCAAAAAACTACGAAGCTATATCCAAAATCTAGGAAATGCTTATTCTTGGAGTATGTTGATGGAGTGAAGGGGTATTGCTTGTGGGATCCCACTATAAGGTTATCATTTGCAAGAATGTAATCTTTACAATGAGCTATGAAAGAAAGGAGAAGATGATAGCACATCAAAGGAAGATTTAAAGACTACTTTTTTTTAGGAATCTCATATCAATTCTTCTAAATCAGCAACAAAGTACGAGTTAAAAGAACTAATAGAGTCTAAAGCTCCAGAGACTCAACAATCACATCACCTAAAAAGATGACCAAATTGGCATTCAGACTATATTATGGAGGGAAATGATGCATACTATCTTTTAACTGATGAAGGGAGCCATCAACTCTCCAGGATGTAATGAACAGTTCAGATGCATCTCAATGGATGGTAGAAACAAAGAAAGAAATTGAAGCTCTTCATAAAAATTAGACTTGGGAACTTGTGCCACTATCCTAAAGAAGGAAGGCCATTAGCAACAAATGGATCTATAAGATCAAGAGAAATGGATATGATCAAATGGAGCGGTATCATACAAGATTGGTGGTGAAAGGATATGCTCAGAAGGAAGGGATTGGCTTCAATTAAATATTTTCCCCTATAGTTCGAATTACGATAGTCCTTGTAGTCCTGGCAATATATTATAAGATTAACTTACATCTAGAGTAGTTAGATGTAAGGATGACTTTTCTTTATAGAGATCTTGAAGAAGAGATTTATATGCTCCAACTAGGAGGTTTTTAAAAAACACGAAAGGAGAATTTGGTTTACAAGTTAAAAAAATCTCTGTACGATCTAACGCAGGAATCGAGATATTGGTACAAGAGATTTGATTCCTTCATTATGAGTCTTGGATACAGCAGACTAAATATAGACCCTTGCATATATTTCAAAAGGTGTGGTAAAAGTGACTTCACTATCTTGCTTTTGTATGTAGATGACATGTTGGTAGCAGCGAATATAAGAGTATGAGGATGCCTCAAGTATCGTATGCATCAACAATGGGAAGCTTAATGTTTGTTATGATTTGTATAAGACCAAATATTACATATGCAGTGGGAGTAGTTAGTCAGTATAAGGCAAGTCCTAGCATAGAGCATTGGAATTCTTTAAATAGGGTTCTTAAATACATTAAACGGACATTAGATGTTGCATTGTGTTGTGAGGGATCAGACTTTATTATCAGTGGATATGTTGATTATAATTATGCAGGTGATCTTGAAGGTAGCAAATCCACCATAGGTTATATGTTTACTTTAGCAGGTAGGGCTATAAGCTGGGTCTCAAAATTGCAGTCAATTGTAGCTAATCAATAACATAAGCAGAATATGTAGCAGCTACAAAAGCTAGTAAAGAAGTAGTTAGTTTAAAATGCTATTAGAGGAGCTCAAGCATAAGAATAAGTCGATTTCTCTATTTTGTGATAGTTAGAGTGCCTTGCACCTTGTAAGGAATCCAACTTTTCATTCAGAAACAAAACACATATGAGTTCAATATCACTTTGTTCGTGAGAAAATGGAAGAAGGAACTGTGAATGTATGAAAGATTCAAACTAATGATAACCTGGTAGATTTTATAATGAAAGCGTCAAAACTAACAAATTTATTTGGTGTCGATCCTTTTATGGCTTGATGGGGACGTGAGCAACATGGAAATAACAAGGAATAAAGAATAATGTGAAGATCTGATTGACTTTCAATCAAATCTTCATGTGTTGTCCACTTGCAGGAAGAAGGAAGGGTAGCTCTGGACAATTTGTCCACAGTTGAAAACATGTCTAGGAGGCCTACAAATAGGCATTCCCATATGGTTTTACATGCATTCCAAAAAAAATTACTTTTCTTCATTTTAATCCCCAAAAATTTAGAGAGTGTTTTTCCTATTTCTTGAGAGAGTTAGTGTTTCTCCTTGTTATATTATAGAGAGTTTGTAACTCCTAAATTTTTCTTCATGAAATTTCTTCTTCTTGCCCGTGGTTTTTACCCTAATTTGTTGAAGGGCTTTTTACGTAAAATTTGTGTCAATTTCTTCATTAATATTCGTTTAATCTTATTTAGCCGCAAACCCGCTCTAATCCAATCAATTCTCACAAAACTACATGGGCTCTATGTGGCATTAGTAGGTCTTGTACTAAGTGAAAATTTAGTTTAAAATATCATTGATATTAATATGGTGCTTAACTAATGAAACCTTAATCAAATTATGAGTTCTATTAGTTTAGGTTTCATTAAGATAATTTAAAAATATTCTTTTCAGTGCTTACAAACATTATAGCTTAAATTAAATTTTAATGAAAATGTTAGGGGCTAAAACATACTTTTAGCCTATTTTATTAAAAAAATCATAATTTTTACTAATGATGTATTATGATAATTAAAGATTAGTAATGTAAAAATTATTCAAGCAAAATTGGGGAGACTTATAGAGTAAATGAAGTCGAGGAGCATTTTTATTGAAATTTTGATCAGATGGAGCATTAACTAATCATTACAACCCGTAATGAAGAAATCAATCTTCCGATGCGTTTCAAGGTACCGAACTAAAGAATATATGAATTATATCAAGATTAAGGAAGAATCAAGTTAATTTTGATTGTATTTACGCAATGTAATGATCTTGTACTCATACCATGTTAATTTCAATACCTTAGGGGATTTAACATACACGATCATTTTATTTCTAGGCCTAGTGTATTTATCTTTTCAAAATCAAGAGGACTTTTAGTTTGATCCTTTAAAGAAAATCCCCTTGATGCTTTATTAGGCATTGATTGAATCAAATGTCATAGAAGTGATGAGTTTGATACTTTGAAAATTTTGAAATACCTTAAAATGTTGTTTTTAAGTTGACTCATGTTAGAGTTTATACTACATTTAAGTTTTAAATATTAATTATGATAATATATATGACATATATATTGACTAAATGCTTAGTGAACTTTTATTGGTTGACCATGTGATATACAAGTTAACTGGTGTTTCTTTGAGAATTGAAGTTCAAAAAAAAGACAAAGTTTGTAACATTTTATAGAAGGATATAAGCCCATACATTAATCTATCGATATCGCATATATGTAGACTAATGTAACAATTAGGTTGACTTATATGTCTAGAAAAGAGACATTGTAAATTGCTAATTATTTTTTCTAATAAATATTTGAAGTTGTTTTAGTTATAATATACATTTTAGTTGTTAAATATCTTAATGACAATTTAAAGAGTCTTTTAAGTTATATTTGAGAGAATTTTCATGTATTCAAAATATTTTTTGCCTTAGCGTATTGAATTAAGCAAGCCGTGTTAAATTAAGATGTAATTCAATTGTGGATTGTTGTCAATTTTGTATTTAGACTGATTAAGTTGTTTAAGATTCCTCTTTACTTTAAAAAAGACATTGTAACACTCTTTATTTAAACAAAGAGATTTTTTTAAATAATCTTTGAAAGAAAAAAAGATAGAAAAATTTTCCAAGTAAAAATGAAAAATTGGTATAAATAAAAATTATGTCTTACTACTCTAATCATATTTTCAATCCTTCTCCTTTATCTTTCTTTATTTATTATGCTAGAATTATTATTATTATTATGTTGTACTATGGTTGCATTCAATAACATTACCATATCATATCATCTTTCAATTAGA
>JANSVB020000158.1:1016685-1027031 GCA_025504935.2 Erythroxylum haughtii | reverse complement strand
AACTTCAACATATCACATAAAATCCATCTTATATCTAAACCATATTTTTCATTTCATCTCAAATTCATGAATTCTCCATTCTTTATACATGAATAATCATGAACAACTTCTCATTTAATAGTCCTCGCTTCCAAGAAAGGTTCGGGGCCCAACATGACTTTTCTTCATAGAGATCTTAAAGAAGAGATATATATGCTCCAACTTGGTTTTGAAGAACAAGAAATGAGAACTTGGTTTATAGGTTGAACAAATCTCTGTACGGTCTAAAGCAGACGTCAAGGTATGCGTATAAAAGATTTCATTCTTTCATTATAAGCCTTAGATATAGCAGACTAAATGCAGACCTTTGTGCATATTTCAAGAAGTTTGGTAAAAATGACTTTACCATCTTAATGTTGTATGTAGACGACATGTTAGTAGCAAGCCTCAACAAAGATCACATTATATAATTAAAGGCTCAATTGGCTACGGAATTTGAAATGAAGGACTTGGAACTAGCAAACAAGATTCTAGGATACAAACTCACCGAGATAGAAGTAACAGGAAGATGTGGCTTTCTCAGAAGAATTATTTGAAGAAGATCTTATGACGCTTCAACATGCAAGATTGTAAGCTATTTCTACCCCACTTCTTGTTAACTTCAAGTTATCCTCTAACATGAGTCCTAGCACTGAAGATGAGAGGATGGAAATGTCTTGAATATCGTATGCATCAGTAATGGGAAGCTTCAACAATGGGAAGCTTAATGTTCGATATGATTTGTACAAGACCATACATTCAACATGCATTGAGAGTAGTTAGTCAGTACAGGGAGAATCCTGACAGAGAGCATTGTAATGTTATAGAGACGATCTTTAAATACATTAAAGAAACCTCAGATGTTGCATTGTGTTATGAGGGATCAGATTTTGGTGTTGATCCTCTTGCGGTCTGATGGAGACATGAGCAACATGGAAATGGCAAGAAAGAAAGAATAGTGTAAATATTTGATTGACTTTCAATTAAATCTTCAAGTGGGAGATTGTTGCTGCCGATTGCACTAAAGTCAAAAAGGGTTGCTGCTGCCTGCACAAAGTCAGAAAAAGTAGGAAGAAAGAAGAAGAAAAATGAAGGCCAACCAGCTGTTAACTCTGGGAGGGCTATACATAGGCCTTCTCATATCAGTTTTCATTCATCCCAAATCTCCTCTTCTTCAGTTTAATCTTCACGGTTTAGAGAATGTTTCACTTATTTTTTGAGAGGGTTAGTGTATCTCCTTATAAAATAGAGAGAGATTATAACTCCTAAATTTTCATACTAAAGTTTCTTTTTCTTACATGATATTTTTATCCTAATTTGATTGAGAGTTTTTAACGTTAAAATTTGTGTGTTAATTTTTTTATTACTATTCCTTCAATCCTATATAACTACAGATCAAGTCTAATATGATCAATTTGTACAACATAATAAAGACTTGTTGTTGGCAAAAACAAAAATGATAAAAGGAGATACTTTGAGAACATAGGCATAGCTTTCAACTTGCTAAATCTTAAAAAAACGAAGAATCCATCTTTTTCAGCCCTATTCCAAAGAAGAGCAAGTGTTGCTAATGTCATCTTTGTTACAATTGGCATATTCACTGTATCCTTAATGCGATACGATGTTCAATCACTTTTTTCTATTTAATATTTGGAGGTGGGAGTTGCAACTACTTGAAATAAAAACACAGAGAGGACTTTTTGACCTCCGGTCTTATATGTGATTGCGTGCACGGCCTTGGCGAAAAAAATATCTAAAATTGGAGCTGAGCCTGAGATCATAAGCTTGAACCTGTCTGTCCCCAGCCTCTTTTGATTTCATTTTGGTGTGAATCTTTACTAGTCAGATAAGTGAACTAGGATGAGCAAGGATTAGCTCACATGTTTTTCCTTTCCTTGCCTAGAGATGGAACTATCTCAAGTTAAAAGACAGAAGAAAAATGTTCCAGGTGACCATTGTAAGATATGAATTTGTGAGCCAACTAGAGCTCTGGCTAGAATTGGACCAAAGCTTCATAAGAATATTAAACTTCCTGTCTCTAAATGATGGCCCCAACTTCTCTTTTCGTCTTCACAGAGTGAATTAGTACAACTTCCATCATTAACGTATATCCTTGCACCGTTTTGCAAAAGAAAAGAGTTAAACAGTTGTCAATTTCCACGTCCACTACTCACCATTTGCTAATTGGTCAATTGACGAATTAAGGTTCTTTTTACAGTGGCAACTCCTGCAGCCATTAAGCACTGTCCATGAAGAAATGCCACTAATGGTGTATATTGACAAAAGGTTAGAAGCAAGTCATAAAATCTTGAGAGTCCAAGAGACTAATGCCGCGTTAAGGTTGACTGGCCAATAAGCATGCCACCAACTGGGGAAACTGGATATAAAACAGACAGTTCCCCATTTGCCACAGCAGCTGGAACACCATTTTCAGCACTTTCTATATCAACGTTTGCATCACCTGGAGAGACAGCATTACCAGTAAGGACTGGCCGGAACAGACCATGCAGTCTCAACAAATATCTCTGGCTGGTGGGTTGGGTTCTTACATAGCGAGTAGTTGTAACAACAGTTGCAGGAGACTGTTCAGAATCAGTGCGAAGATTGGTCAATGCACTAAGATCAAGGTTTGGAAAAACTCTGCACCGACAACGCGGACATTTCACATTCAGTCTAAGCCACTCGTCAATGCACTCAACATGGAAGTTATGAGCACAAGGCAGACCACGAACCTGCATGATTACCAACAACAAACTTTAATGATACTATGATAGAAACTTAAGATCCTGCCCTGTTACATGGTAGAAGCACTCTCTAGACTCCAATTCTCTGTCTATTTTTCCCCACTTCAGACAACTTTGTCACTTTCCATGCCCTAAACTCCACCACAACTGCCCATATCATGTGAGGTGGCTGAACCTTTGGAACCTTTAATTAAAGATTTGAAATTGGTAATTTTCTGAAGCTCATATGCATCCAGCTTCAAGTCGGCCCAAGTGACACCAAAAGCAATAATTATGATAAAGATTCCAGAATGTAACAACTAATTAACAGATGGTGAAAACCTAGAATCGAGAAGAACAAGCAGTTGTATAAAGAAAGGACTTTCACCTCATTCCCCACATGAAACTCTTCTAGGCAGATAGGGCATTCACTGCAATCAGTTGGAACAGCCTTTAGCCTAAACTTCGGAAGTTCCTGAATAAGAGCTTCAACAGCTTCTCTCTGAAAAAGACGATGCAAAATTGAAGCTAAACCACAAAAATACAAGCAAGAAATTATAATAGAATGTTTTGCAGTTTTCTCTCTATCTCTCTAAAACTCACACATTTTACCTGAGTAGGAGTCAAATAAAGTCCAGGATGGTATGCAGTAGCATCTTGACCCATGCCTCTCATTTCTTGGCCTGCAGCTTCAAATGCCCAATCTGGCACCCGGACCATATCGACAAGAACCTGGGTTATGTTCAACCGGCTAGTATCAATTCAGATATTCAAATGGAACTGAAAATTTTCAATATTAGAGATGCATTAAGAGCTACCCCATATTCTGAAATAGGAATTCCTTGCTGAGCACGTAGTAGATGTGCCTGTCTTCGAGTTAGCCACTGTGAAAGAATTGAATACAAAACCATCAAGAAGCATGACAATTGAGAAGGATAGAAACAAATCAACTGTAATATATGATACTTGGGCTCAACACAAAGTTGCAACATAAGGATGGAAATGATAAATTTCACTCCTCAAATGGATTTTTGCTAAAGAGAGTAACCACATGAGTACAAGAACTCGCTAACCTTCCCAATAGACATGCAAGCAATACAGAGCAGTCCACAGTAGCTGAAAAGTAACCAAATTAGGAAACCCCATTTCTGACCTTCTGGCAGCTGCAGGAGGGAAAAGAGATCAGTTTCACAATTAGACTGTCTTGATATGAGGAAGACGAAGGGAAATAGATACATTAGGTACTTACACAGTTTCTTGCACTTGTGAACCAGAGTGTACCAATAATGGTCCAGGCCCAGAGAAATGGATAGAGTAGCAGTGAAAGAATAGAGAGAACTACTATTCTTCCACAAAAACGGGCATACCTCTGTTGCCACCCAAGATCCCTAAAGCACGTAAAAGAGGGGAGGAAATAACTGATCACACAAAAAAAAGATGGCAAAGCAACTAAAAAAATCTGAGCAAATATCAACCATAAATTGATCCAATTAATTCCTTAATCGCTAAACTTTATCAATCACCTAGACCGAGAGAGGACTAAAAAATGATAAAAAATTAAAAACATTTTATCTGGTTTGCAACACTCAAATTCCTTCTGCAATATTAGCCAGCTGGAGAAGAAGTTATTAAAAGATAGGTAGCAAATTTTGCAGTTACTTCTTTTCAAATATGGTTCATAATATTTCCACAAATCAAGAGGAAATTATATTTATGATACACGAACCCTAAATGCAACATCAAATCTGATGCACAACAAAGTTAAAAATCCAAACTATACAAGGATTAACTCAAAAGTGACATTCATGAGATTGAATGACTCACAAACCCATTCCAGCAGAGAGTCCATTATCTATGAACATCAACAGACGAAAGACAAACACTGTAGTGTAATCAACCTGCAGCAGCAAAGATGGGCAAGATTTTTCGCACCTTTAAATCCAAACTGCAGATAGTCACTAATACATTAGAGCAGCTAAGAACTCGAGTGAAACAACAGAGAGATGAAAGACCCACCACGATCCATATGTGCAATGGGAATGTACAGAGACGGTAACGATTCCAATTGAAGGCAACAATGATTCTGTAAGTAAAATTGTTAAAGAAAATTGCAATAAAGCCTTAATTCTCCCCCTGAAACAATAATAATCTATTAAATTCTATTTAAAACAAAATTAGATACAGTAAAATTAAAAGAAAAAAAGTACATTAAGCACTGGCCAAACGACTGCCAAAGAGCAAGTGAGCGACTAAGCGAACGCTCAATCAGATTGATTCGAAGTTCAAAATGAAAAAGTTCTTTCACATCCTTTCAGAAAGCTGTGAAATTCCCTAAAACAAAAGAAAGGATACACACTTGTTGCGAGCATGGACAAGAAGAAACCATCGTACCTGCAGAGAACCCAGTTCCGGAAAAAATGAAAATAAGACAGAAATCCAACACAAGCACGAGCAATCAACGCTCATATAGAGCACCTCAAGATGCCGTTAAAACTTACCACTTGAAATCGACCCCTCTAATCGCCATAAATCCAAAAACCCAGGAACACTTTAAATCTTCATTCCATTAATGCAGAAGCTCCAAAACTGAAGCCCCAAATTCACTTCCAATCTTTCATAGAATAAAGCTCGTCTGGTTCAAATAAAAGCAGTGGTGAAGTGAAGCAGAGAAAAAGCTACAAGGAGACGGAAGATTGACGGGAGTTTGCGTCGTTAATTGACGTCGTTAAGTAGGTACTAGAGTTAGCTAAGTATTGTTGAGGTTGTGTGGAGGTTGTTTACGTTCGGAAAGACTAATCATAAACATTCAAGTGGATGCCACGTGGAGGAAGTAGTTTCGTTAGTGCGTCTGTCACTTTATTTATTTGCTCTTGTCATCCATTATTCTTAAAATGTTTAATGATTAAATTTTTTAGGATTTAATTATATTGTATTCCTATGCTTTTAACTTTTTTAATTTTTTTATAATTTATAAAATGAAAATTTAAAAGTTTAACAAAATTAAGAAAATATGACAAAAAGTGAGATAATTAAATATATATTTAATCCGGAATAGCTTATATTATAATTAATTAATAAATTCAATTAAAATAGTTATTTGAAAGTCAATTTAATAATTTTAACACTTAAAATTTATGAAGAATGTAAAAAGTACAAGACTTGTATATTACAGGTTTGAATTTTTTTTTTCTTTTTCCATTTTCTCTTTAATGTATGTGTAAACCATCGGAGATTATCATGACAATTAATATAAACATTACATACAATGTAGGAATCACCTAAAGAAGGAAACTACTAACTAGGAAACTAAATGAACTAATTTACAGGTGTATCTACTCACTAATTACAAAATATTTCCTTTCCTTCTATATCTAAACCGACACACTCCCTCAAGTTGGGGCATATATATTTATAAGTCTAACGTGATAATTCCATCAAAGCTTAGCTTGAACAATCCTTTTGTAAGGATATCAGCTACTTGTTGTGTGGTTGGAACATACGACTTGCAAATCACTCCATTTTCTAGCTTTTCTTTGATGAAGTGACAGTCAATTTCTACATGTTTAGTCCTATCATGCTGCACGGGATTGTTAGCAATGCTAATGGTAGCCTTGTTATTACAGTATAGTTTCATAAGACCATCCAATGATAGTTGTAGCTCCCCTAGTACTTGTTTGAGCCAAATTGCCTCACAAATTCCATTAGCCATAGCACGGAACTCTACTTCAACACTACTGTAAGCCACTACATTTTGTTTTTTCCTCTGCCAAGTCACTAGATTTCCCCATACACATGAGCAGTGTCCACTAGTAGATCTTCTGTTAGTGACCGAAGCCAGCCAATCTGCATCAGTAAACACTTTAATAGTTCTTTGATCCTTCTTATAAAAAAATAGTCCCTTTCTTGGAGATCCATTGAGGTATCTTAGAATGCAGTAAGCTGCTTCCAAATGAACCTTCTTAGGAGAGTGCATAAGTCGATTGATCAAACTAACAATGAAAGCAATATTTGGTCTTGTATGAGACGAATATATTAACTTCCCAACCAATCTTTGATATCTCCCAACATCAACTAGGTCACCTCCAATGTCACTAAGTTTTTTCATTGGGTTCTACAGGCGTGTCAGCTGCCTCATAGCCTGTCATACCTGTATCAGAAATACTTCAGTAGTCCCAAGTCTTTGATCTCAAATGTTCTTGCCAGACTAGCCTTCAAGTTGTCGATTTCTTCATGATCATCACTTGTGATAATGATGTCATCCATATATAGCAACAAAATATTCATCATCCCACTTTCCTTCCTTTTAAAGAATAAGGTGTGATTAGTCTGATCTTAAGAATATCCTTGTTGTGTTGTGATATGGAGCCTGATAAAATATTTTGGACTGTACACTAGGCTCACGATCGTGGAAATATGTTATGTCTTTTGTATTCTCCTAGGCGTATAAATATGCTCTATTATCCTAGTGTATCGGTTGTTGAAAACATTCACAGTGAAATAAAACCCTTGCCACCGTGGATGTAGTCAAACATTGGTGAACTACGTAAATCTGTGTGTTTGTTTATTTTTGCACTTGTTCTTCGATTATTGTGGTTGATCGTTCATAACAACTGGTATCAAAGCTTGGTTCGTATCACAACAATATGAAAATATGGAAAGCGCGAAGATTCAAATCGAGAAATTAGATAGAAACGATTTTGGTTTCTGGAAGATGTAGATGGAAGATTATTTGTATCAGAGAAACCTCCACGAACTTTTGTCAGGGATGAAACCAGAAACCATGAGACAGGAGGTTTGGGATCTGAAAGAGTTTGTCATTGGCCAGAAACGTTGCCTTCAACATTGTTAAGGAGACAACGACTGCAGGAGTATTGAGGGCTCTGGCAAACATGTACAAAAAACCGTCAGGCATTAATAAGGTATATCTGATGCGTTGTCTATTTAATTTGAAGATGTCTGAAAGTGGATCTGTCGCAAATCATATTAATGAATTTAATATAATTATCAGTCAATTAAGCTCCGTTGATATTAATTTTGATGATGAGATTAGAGCCCTAATTTTGATGTCCTCTCTACCCGAGTTGTGGGATACTATTGTTTCTGCAATTAGCAGTTCGCGTGGGTCTGAGAAGCTAAGGTTTGATGAAGTCCGAGATATTGTCTTGAGTGAGAGCATTCGCAAAAGAGAAATTGGGGATTCGTCTGGTAATGCACTTGGTGTCGAGGGAAGGAGTAGAAGTAAGTCGAAGGGAGGCCATAATAAACATGGTCGATTGAAATCAAAAGGGCGGGAAAAATCTCAAGGCAGAAAGGAGGTCGCTTGTTGAGACTGTAGTGAAAAAGGACATTTTAAGAAGGACTGCCCTAAACCTAAGAAGAAGAAAGGCCAGAAAAACAATAAGCCCCATGAAGATGATGATTCTGTATGTTCTGCGGAAGACATTGGTGACGGTTTAATTCTTGGCGTGGATAGTCCGGTTGACTCTTGGATACTTGATTCCAATGCATCATTCCACTCTTCTCCAAGCAGAGAGTTATTTCATAATTTCAAGTATGGAAATTTTGAGAAGGTGTATCTTGCTGATAATAAAGCCTTGGAGATTGCTGGAAAGGGGGATGTGTGTATCCAGACCTCAAGTGGGGGTAACTAAAAGCTGCAGGATGTCAGATATATTCCTAACTTAAAAAAGAATATGATTTCTATTGGCCAATTGGACAACACGGGTTACAGGGTAGTGTTCAGGGAGAGTTCCTAGAAAATTGTGAAGGGAGCTATGGTGATAGCACGGGGCACAAAATCTGGAACTTTATACAGTACCGCAGGGTATTTGAACATGTTTGCTGTAGTAGATAGTACATCGAGCTTGAGTATGTGGCACAACAGACTAGGACACATGAGTCAGAAGAGGCTGAAGATGCTAGCTTCAAAGGGGTATCTGCAAGGTTTGAAATTTGTTGATTTGGGTTTTTGTGAGAGTTGTGTTCTATGAAAGCGAAAACGGGTCACCTTCACAAAGGCTAGCAGAGAACCAAAGGAAAAACAATTAGAACTAGTACACACAGATGTGTGGGGACCATCTCCAGTCTCCTCTCTTGATGGTTCGAGATATTACGTTACCTTCATTGATGACTTCAGCAGGAAGGTATGGGTTTACTTTCTAAAATATAAGTCTGATGTGTTTATTACATTTAAGAGGTGGAAGGTTAAAGTTGAAAATCAGACTGGGTTGAAGATTAAATGCTTAAGGTCTGATAATGGTGAAGAGTATGATTCTACAGAATTCAAGAAGTTCTGTATTGATGAGGGAATCAAGTGCACCAGGACAGTTCCTGACAAGGCAAGATAGAATGGGATTGCTGAAAGGATGAATAGAACGTTGAATGAACAAGCAAGAAGCATGAGGTTACATGCTGGGCTGCCAAAAACGTTTTGGGCTGATGCAGTGAGCACAACAACATACTTGATAAATAGAGGCCCTTCAATTCCCTTAGGTTTCAAAATGCCATAAGAGGTTTGGTTGGGTAAGGAGGTCAAGTTTACTCACCTGCGGACTTTTGGATGTGTTGCTTATGTTCATGTTGATCCAGAGAAGAGAGACAAGCTTAATACAAAGGCTTTGAAGTGCTATTTCATTGGGTATGGTTTGGATTAGTTTGGATACAGATTTTGGGATGAAAAGAATAGGAAGATCTTGAGACACTGTGATGTGACATTTGATGAGAATTTCCTATATAAGGACAAGTTTGGGGTGCGATTTGAAGATGCAGAAGACGTGGGAGCTGAGGTTCAGTTGTCGGAGAACCAGAACAGCAGCCAGTCATACTTGAACTAGTGTTAAGGAGATCTACCAGGGTTATCACGCCTCCAGAAAGGCATTCACCATCCTTGCATTATTTGTTGTTGACTGATGGAGGGGAACCAGAATCTTTTGATGAGACTTTTCAGGTGAAGGATTCAATCAAGTGGGAGCAAGCTATGGATGATGAGATATGGTTACTTGAGAAGAATGATACTTGGGAGTTAACTGAGTTGCTTGCAGGGAAGAAAGCTCTGTTGAACAAGTGGGTCTACAAGATCAAGAATGAAACTGATGGAACAGTTAGGTTCAAGGCTCAGTTGGTGGTTAAGGGATATTCACAAACGAAAGGTATTGACTACACTAAAATATTCTCTCCTATTGTTAAGTTAACTACAATCAGCATTTTGTCGAGTATTGTTGTAGCAGAGAACTTGTAACTTGAGCAGATGGATATAAAAACAACATTTTTACATGGGGATCTGGAGAAAAAAATCTACATGCAATAACCTGAGAGATATGAGGATATTGGTAAGGAACACATGGTGTGTAAGCTCAAGAGGAGTTTGTATGGATTGAAGTAAGCTCTAAGATAGTGGTACAAGAAGTTTGACTCTTTCATGTTCAGAAATGATTTTCACAGGAGTGAAAAGGATCGATGTTATTACATCAAGAAGTTTGCTGATTCCTTTGTTATTTTACTCTTGTATGTGGATGATATGTTGATTGCAGGTTCAAGTATGGAAGAGATAAATAATCTTAAAGGAAAGTTGTCATCAGAGTTTGAGATGAAAGATTTGGGTGCAAC
>JANSVB020000158.1:1001207-1011710 GCA_025504935.2 Erythroxylum haughtii | reverse complement strand
CTATACAGTCAATCAGTCCGTCACTTATAAAATTTCCGGTCCGGACATTTACTCCCAATTTTCAGAAAATTTCCTATTGGTCACTATCAACTGGCAATCACTCTAAAATAGTTCCAATTCAACTAATCAACCATAATTATCTCAAATTTCACAAATCGTACCATATTCACAATTAAATGCCGGAAATGTCAGAAATACATATACATACATGTGCAAGATAACTCCTTCCTCTATAATTAGAGACCAATGAATGCTCAATCAATAATATGCAATATAAAATCCTAACCCGACCTAATTTATCAATATAACCTTCCCATCGGTGATGGGATGTTACAGCTACACCATTTTGTTGTAGTGTGTCAACATAAGAACTTTGCTATATAATCCCTTTTTTTTAAAAAATTGTGCCAAAACTTTGAAAAAATATTCCCTACCATTATCGCTCCTAAAAATTCGTATATTTGCATTAAATTGATTTTGAACCATGGAGTCCAATTTTTTTAAAATATCAGCGACTTCATGTTTTTCTTTCATAAAAAAATCCAAGTGAGTCGTGTGTGATCATCAATGAAAGAAACAAACCATCTTTTACAAAAAAAAGTGGGAATCTGTGATGGAACCCAAATATCACTATGGATGAGTTGAAATGACTTAGATGAAACATAAGGTCGAAAGGAATAACAAGATTTGTGATGTTTTGCTAAAACACATGCTTCACATTGAAACGAAGATGGATCTTTCTTAATAAATAACTTAGGAAACAAATGTTTCAAATAGAAAAAACTGGGATATCCCAAACGAAAATGCCATAACAAAACATCTTGATCACTAGATATAGACTCTAACTTATGATAAGAATTTTGAACAACTATGCTTGAATGCAACCCATCTTCAAAGTAATACAACCCTCCACATTTCTTAGCACTGCCAATAATTGTCCTCAAAGTCGGGTCCCAGAAAAAACACATAGAAGAGGAGAAATTAGCTTGACAGTTAAGGTCATAAGTGAGTTTACTAATGGATAGCAAATTACAGGACAATTTAGGCATATGAAGGACATTGTGAAGGATAATTTTGGCTTAAATTTTGACAGTTCCACTGTCGACGATGGCAACAAACGTGCCATCTGCAATTTTGATTTTTTATTTCTTATAGCGGGGTTATAAAAGGAAAAAAAATTAAGAGCAATATGTCATGTGATCAATAGCCCTAGAATCTATGACCCAAGGACCAAAAGATTGATTTGAACACATAAAGGAAGAAGAAATTCCTTGTTGGGTTGAAGCACTAGAGGAAGAAGAGTTAAGAGAAAATTTTGTAGAGGAAGAAGAGTTAAGAGAAAATTTTGGAGAGTTAAAAATCCTATACAAATGTTGGAGTTGATCCTTGGTGAAAGGCACCAAGTTTGAAGAAGCAGTCTGCTCTTGAGAAGTTTCAGCCACAACTGTAGTAGAATTGTTAAGAGAAAATTTTGGAGCGTTAAAAAGCCTATACAAGTGTTAGAGTTGATCCTTAGTGAAAGGCATCGAGTTTGAAGAAGTAGTTTGCTCCTGAGAAGTTTCAGCCACAGCTACAATAGCTTTCTTGCCCCCTACTTTTTGTTTTGAGGCAACTTTCCATGGAGCTTCCAATACTTTTCCTTTATATGCCACGACTTGCCACAAAAATCACAAGAAAGCGGTTTTTTCTTATCACTACCACCATCAACGCCCTTGGAAACCAGCGTCATGTTGTCTCCATTTTGAATCAAGTGGACAGGTTTGTTCATCACACGTTTTCAGGCTTCCTCTTGGCATAGTTTAGAAAACACAGCTCGTATTAAAGGTAAAAGCTAGTGGCTAAGAAATCAGCCCTTGATTTCATCAAAGTCGTGATTGATTCTAGTGAGAAACATGAAGACACGATCATCTTCCTCTCTTGGGGTTCTCTCATGCATCATCATAACACAAATTCAATTCTTGCCAAAGAGAGAATATTTCGTTGAAATAAGTTGTGACATCTCTATCGCCTTATTTAGAGGGCCACAATTTCTTTTTCAATTCAAAATTTTGAAAGGAATTCCCAAGATTAGAGTATGTCTCTCTAACAGCATCCTAAATTTCTTTTGCATCCATCTACATGAACAGACGACAAATCAGTTCTTCCATGGAATTTAGCAACCATCCTATAATTAGAGAATTATCAGAATGCCAGCGCCGAAATGTGGTGTTTGTTGCTACTAGTTTTGATTCCTCTCTGATCAAAAATTCAAGTTTTCCTTTGCCATCCAAGGCTAGTTTGACAGACTGAGCCCATTCTAAAAAATTCTGACCATTAAGCCTCACTATTGTAATCTGCAAGGATGGCAGTGCAGCAACATCCAAATTGGCTGGAGCAAAGGTGATAATTGGCTAGTCAATTAGTGGACAAGATGTACTGGAGGTCCTAGAGATTGTTGACATGATGTGGCAGGGAAAAATGGAGGAAGGATTTAAAGGAAAAAAATAAATCCAAAAATATGAAAAAAAAATCAGATTGTAGGTAGGAAAAAATCTGACTTAAAGGATGAAGAGAACCAAAAAATCGAAACTTCAGAGTGAAGAAATCAACTTCAAAATGTAGAACAAGGAGTCAGCAGCTCCAGGGAAAGAGAAAAAACCCTAGTTCTTTGATACCATGTGGCTTTAAGGAATAAAATTATTTTCTGCTTATCATAAAAAGGTTACAGAGCTGTAGTTTAAATACAATGTAGGAATCACCTAAAGAAGGAAACTACTAACTAGGAAACTATAAACTAGGAAGCTAAATAAACTAATTTACAGTTGTATCTACTCACTAATTACAGAATATTTCCTTTCCTCTTATATCTAAATCGACACATCCCATATATGATATATGTAATAATGGGGATGAATGTTACTTGTCTTTAATTAGGTAATGAAGGATCACCGATTGCAAAATTATGTTAATTGTAGATTGTAACATATCCTAAAAGATAACCAATGATCGAACCAATATGGAGATTGCTCACAGACAACACTTCTTTATGGATTAAATGGCTTCATGAACTCTACCTTTCATCTCAGAATTTTTGGCAGCTCCCAATCCTTAAGAGTTGCTCCTAGTTTTCCAGCAAATGTTCGAGGAATGGGATTTCATCATGGAAAATCTATTAGTTTTTGGTTCGATAATTAGACTGAGTCTAGTCCATTAATTTGAAGACCAGATTTTGCTCGTTTACAACGCCGAATCCCTCTCAATGCCACAATTTCAACGTTAATTTTGGAAGGGTAGTGGGTAAGTCATTTCAGAGGTTTTTCCACTCTTATACAGGTATTCCCAAGTCTGTTTATCTCTTATCACATGGATACAATTGTTTGGAAGCACCACCCTTAAGGTTTATTCACTAATAAATTATGCTACACTAGTCTTCAAGCTAATCTTCTATCGATTCCTTAGTACTCTCTTATGTGGAAGCAATGTCTATGCTTTAAAGCATCAATGTTTACATGGTTATCTATTAAAAATAGATTGAGCAGTAAGGATAGACGGTATGATCATGACTCACTCGACCCCTTGTGTGAGCTATGTCAATTACTAGTTGAAGACCGCAATCACTTATTTTTCAGCTGCATTTTCTCAACTACGGTTTGGAGCCAACTGCTCCATACACTTGCCCCCTCTAGTTATTTTTACGATTGGTCTCTTACTCTTCAATAGATTATTAAAGTCTCCAGACCTTAGAAGAAGAACAACTTGAATTTCAAAGCAATTTTCAATTTAGCGATTTACCATTTATGGCGAGAGAGAAACCGAAGGATCCACAGGAAATGACGCACTTGTCCATATCAGCTAGCTAACTTCATTTTTAACGAGGTTCACTGTCTAATAATAGCTAAGGAAGTAAATCACAACTTATTTGATATTATGAAAGCACGCTGACATTTATAATATAATTAGGGGGTAGTGGTTGGTTGGATATAGATTAAACAGTACTTTAGCTTTGTAACGTCCTACTTTTAGACTTCTTTTAAGTAGAACTTATTTGAATGTTGTATATAGTTTCACTACAATTAATACAATTCCTTTTAACTTCCAAAAAAAAGTATTTAATTTTTTGAGATTTATTAAAAGCATTTAATTTTTTGAGATTTTTAATTTAATAATTTTTAATTTTTAATTTTTAATTAAGTGACTAATCTTTTAAAACTTTAACAATTTAGTTTAAACGGTTAATTTTTACTAATATGACTAATCTTTGGACATTCAAGTGATATTTAATAAACATCTCACATTATCAAAAATAATATTTGAACTTAATCATTAGGTTTTTAAAATATTGATCACTCAATTGAAAATTTTAAAAGTTTAAGCATTAAATTGAAAAAAAATCTTTAAAAGTTAGATATTTTTAAATATGTTACCTTTATCTCAAAAAGCATAAGATTTAAAGAATGATAATTAAAAGGATGTGATTTTGGCAAAAGTGGGACGTAATAATGGTAAATTCATGAAAATAAAGGTTGATTTTTATAATTAAACAATAAAATTTAATTATAATTATTCAAACATGAAAATAACAATAATAACGATGCCCTGTAAGAGTCTAGCTGAAATGCAAGATCTGAGAGGAGAGATTATTTAATTATTCGAACATGAAAGTAAACTCTCAATTAAAATTTAACTAAGGTTTTGCTTTGCTTTCTAAAAGAAGTAAAGACAATATACTTTAAACACTTTTTTCTTTTTTTGGTAAACAACTTAAACACTTTACTTCGATTGATTTGATCGTCAAAAACATCTACAAAAGCATATTTAAAAACTGGTTCTTAATTTCAGCTTAGCTCAAGTTGTTAAAGAATGTCCAAGTTTGGTGCTCTGTTGGGACCAATTCCTATCCCTCCAATATGTGCCTTTCAGAATTTCAAGGCAAATTAATAAAATGCTAAACAGTTTAACGCACAAGTGCTCATTATTGCTTGTAATTGATTATCAATTGCTGAACTAAATAAAACGGGATTAATCGCACAAATCCATAAACTTTAACAGCTCTTCTTATATGCTATAAAAGAATGTTATTTTATAGGAATCGGTACACTTGTCGACCAACAATAATCGTGTTTATAGCTGGATGAACACATGTGAGATGAATCAATCACCATACTTGCAAACATGCATATTGCCAGCTCTCTCAGCCACCACATCCAACTAGCTAATGTCATTAACTTATGAACCACACAGAAGAACCAAAAGGTGGCCTGTAGGAAGCAATGAGACCGCTTCCTCTAGCAAAAACTACCTGTAACAAGCCTCTGTAGCCGTAAAAGAAGACAACACGAGATCCCCTTTTGTACATCTCTGCTGGTCCAGACATTCGACTAGCCCACCTGACACCAGGTGATAATTCTAGCTCTTCAGGAGGGCAGGCAAGGAATATTAAGATGTGACAATCTGTTTTGGGTTTCTATAAGTCCCTCAAACTTAAACTTAGGAAGTGAATGGAAGCACCGCCTATTGCCGGAATGGCTGCTCGTAGCTGAGAATAACATCTGTGTAATGAGACCAGCAATAAAGCAAAATGATAGGATGCTGTACTTTGCATAATCATATATAATTCTTGGTCTCAAAACAGATGCATAAAATTTTCAGCTACAGATTGGTGGATTTTGGCATTTATATACAGCTGATGCAGGCTGCTTGTAAGCAGGTATATCACTGATATCGACAAATCTGACTTCCCCAGGAGCAAACGAAAGATCTCCATGCCTGCAACACTTATCAATAGTCATTTTCTTTGTTGTTCACGAGGTGACTATTCTTTACCAAAAACAAATGTTTGTATTTGTATCTGAAGTTGAATAGTGATTCCGTATAGCATGTAATGACGGCTAGGTTACCTTCGAAGGTCAAGTCCAATTAAACCAGCTTGCAGGATTGTTAAATTATCGGAATCTGGAGAAACAATAACGATGGTACTTTCAGAATACTGCGTCTCAAGAATTGACATCAGTTGTGTCACACGAACAAATACATCTGCAACGCTCTCATTTGGAGTTCCATCATCTATGGGAGGAGGTTTGTTTCTTGTTGAAATGGTGTCTGATGCATACACCTAAATCATTTCAGACAAGCAAAGAGTAGGCTTGAGGTAACAATTCTAATTAAGGGAGAAATTTGACCTGATCAATTCATAGCTTGTGAAAAAGGGAAATGCGAATACCAGAAACAGAGGAAAACAAAAAGAAAATTAAAAGAAAGTAAGCCATAATCCTTAACTAAAGAGAGGCATATTACTTCCGAAATAGCTTCCAAGTTCTTGCCTTCATAAGCTCCCAATCCACGAGCATCCAAGAAGCTGTACTCCGGAACTATAAAACTGAAATCAACAAAAAACTGCTTGAAGCAATAAGCGACAAAAGAAGGTACTGAAGGCAAAACATAAACCTGTCTTAGGATTGACTGGTTCTTTATATTTTCTGACGTTCTAAAGGATATGTGTTCAATTCAGATAGTTATCACCATTATTTGAAAATTGAAATTATATCCAAATTCCATCCAGCTAAAGTTAAGATATCGTCAGGAAGCCATAAAAATTGACTCAGTCCTTTTCACAGTGTTATTGATCAATGATCTTAAATTAGACAAAAGGGTGAAGAGAGGTACTTTGGCAAAGAACAACACCTTTCCTCTTGATCAATTTGTTCAACAGAGAACACAAAAGCATCAATCTGCATTACCTTCTACTAATTCCATTAACAGAAGCTATAATCTCTGCAGCCTGATAAGCTCTCTGAGTAATGGAAGGCCAAATCCAACAACCATTATCACAAGCTCCCATTGCCTTCAATTTTAAAGCAACCCTCACTGTCTGCTTCTTACCGTTCTCGGACAACCCGCTATCCACTGACGTTTTGGCCACTGGATTAGTGTTGATGATCCCTATTCTCTCAAATTCTGACTCCCCAGAACGTACCAAATAGTATCTTTATAACGAATGAAACAATTCGTCACAAATTCATCCCAACAAGTAAAGGAAATTACAGAAGAACTATACACAAGTAACTGCTCGGTTTATTACAAATTAGCTTTACTTAACAAGTGGCACAAACATACATACCTCAACTTAAGCTAAAATTTTGTACTTCTCATGAAAATCAAACATCATTCTTTTCTCATCTAATCTTCCAGAGAGCCAAAATGGAAGAAAAGAGCAAATAGGCATTTCGTTACCGGTTGCTAAGTCGAACGGGAGGCATTTGGAAGAGTCCGCGAGCGGCGGCGACCATATCATGGTAAGGACCAGTAGAAATGGCGATGGAAATGGAGACCGCAGATAGGAGATGCCGGCGGTTTATTATTTTATCAGAATTACGACCGATGCTGATTGACAGAGGAGCCGCCGGCAGAGGAGTAGTCGGAGGAGATGGGAGGGGAAGTGGAGCTCTGGTTGAACTGACGGTTATCGTTGGCATGTTGGCGGGGTTTGTACTGTAAGTAGTTAATTTGTGTCTTAAATCTTAACCAACGAAGCACTACCTCAAACGCTGTCCAGCTTATGTTCCTTGTTGGATGACAATTGACTAGGCTAGGAACGGCCACCTCGAGCCCGTAAAAGATTTGGTAGGCCAGAGCTTCAACTGGAGTCGGATCGAATCGACATAATTGGGTTTGAAAATTAGTATGTACTGAGTATTAAACAATTTAAATCATTTTTAGATAAATTTTAAAATTTTATCCTTACTAATTTCATTATTACCCTAAAATGGGATTTCATGAGTCTCTTGGTTAGCATTAACTGAAAATTACTTCTTCATCTAGGCCTTTAAATAGAAATCCGGAGTTACTATCTGGTTCAATCAGATTTTGGTGGGGTTGGGCGCTGTTGCTCAGATCTATGAGGTTGGCTGATTCTGGCTCAGAAATACCTGCAAAACAATGAAGGCACGTCGGGGGTTGTTTCCCGATAGGCCCCTCCGACGATCAAGTTAGTCTTCTTGTGAGAGTTTTTGGCGGCTGGAGAATAAAGAATAACAAGGTTCTTGAGAATCGTACCTTTTTCATGATGAAGTAATGATTTTATATATGAAAAGTACCTACTAGGTTTAGGTCTTCCCTTTCAAGTGAACAGCCACCATTTATGAATGGGTCGTCTATATTTGGACTTGGGCTCGGGCCTAGCACGACCGACCCAACCAAAACTTATTTAAAACATTTAAACATGTTTACATAATAAATAACATGTTTCGTTACTAATTGATTCTTTAATAAATTATATAATTAAAAAAATAACTCACTCAAATTCATATTCAACAAAAATTATTTTATATCTTATTTTGCTAATATGTTTGAATAATCAAGAAACATGATATAATAATATAAAACTTATTTGGAAGACTATCTAAAAATTTTGATTAAATAAAATAATTTTATTTATTTATGAAAAAACAATACATAGATTTTCTTTTATTTAAATTAAGTTGACCATTTATGATTTGACACACATAAAATTTGTATAATCAACTTTGTTCGAGAATATGATATGAAGTTGTTTAATATAGGCAAAAAAAAATTGATGATGCTCATGATCATCCATCTATGCATGATTAAAAAATAAATGATAATGCTCATGATCATGATCATGATCATGATCATCGATCTATGCATGATTAAAAAATAATCTTTTAAAAAAATTAAATAAAGTATCATATAGATGAAACTATTGCCATACATTGTAATGAGTTATAGGCTAGACGCCATTCCTCTTAAGGAAAATTAGTTACACAAAGCAAATCTAGAAAAATAACCTTAGTGTGAAAATGCACAAATTACAAGCCTTACATAGCCATGTTCTTCATATCTGTAGTCAAAAGCTCTTGTAATTGTTTAGTATAGATGCAAGCTTTGATACTATTAATAATTTTATCAACCAATTGGTATTTTTCTATTTTCTTATCAATAAACCGTCTACAGTTCTGTTTTTTTTATATGATATAAATGGCAATCATAAATGCTGCTTTGAAGAGATAAGTATTGGGTTTCCTCCTTGTCAATTTATCAATGATCCAATTTAATATTTTCTCCCAATATAACCACAAAAATTACAAGGTGACGTGCAAGTTTCTACTCCAGATAGCCTTAGTATAGGAACATTGGAAGAATAAATGATCCCTATCCTCATCAGCTATAGTACATAATAAACAAGTTGTATCAGTATTTTTATATATACTAGTCTGAAGTCTATTCTTGATTGCCAACAAGAGATGAATGAAAAAAAATATCATTCCATAAATTTAAACACTCTATTCATAATTAAAAAATCATCCTTCAATAACTTTGGACAACCGTTGCTATTTTTAAATATACAGAGCTAATCAAAAAAATATAACTAGGATACCTAATGTAATCAAAAATATATATATACAGAGCTAATCACAATGTTCTATCGACAAGTTTCTCCACCATCTTCAATAAATATTTTAATTGATAACTTTCCACGGGAATTGTGGTGTACTTACACACACATATGTATGTGTATGTAGAGTGCTAGACTCATATCTACGTACTTCACTCAATGCAGCGAGTGTTGGCCAAAGGAATGCACTTTTTGCATGAAAATATTTGACGCAGCAGAGTAAATACATAGATATAGACATTTATGCGCTAATTTGTCCTCTCACAAGGAACGGGACCATTGTGCCACTGCCATTGTCTTCTCTCCGTTAATGATCCATGGTGAAAATTTGAAAATGGGGCCTACTTCTCTGGTCCTAATTTTCAAGAGAAAACGACTGCTTAGCCGAAGTTCTTTCTGGAGACACAAGTGGATCATTCCAGCTATATTTATGTTCATCTTCAAATCTCTATCTATCTAAATGTGTATGTATGCCCTAAGCTCTGATTTAATCCACATTCTAAGGAAATAAATAAAGTTAACTTCATGGAAGATGATATATTACATGTTCTACTTGTTCCCATGACATGAAAACATAATGCAAATTCCATGTGCAAACACCTATATATCAAAGAAGTTCTAAGATGTAGAAATCAATGATTAGAAAAAGGAGAGACAGATTAAGTTGAAAGGTTATTGATGTTTAATTATATTCTAAACCAATTATTATGTGGTAGAACAACACTATAATAAACAAGTGAAATAGGCATTGGGTTGTTCGACGGTGAAGCTTTTACAATTTCGAAAACTTTATTGTTCTTTGTACGCTTGAAGGGACCAATAACTTGGACTAGTCTAATTTTGTCATCTTATAGGCACAAAATAAACTAGTACAAGCAATATCATGCCAAAGTTGTAATGTGAGATTGGAACATCTCCTTGAAGATAAGGAAGTGTACAACTATTCATCAATTGTTCGTAAGCTTCTATTAACACTAGTCATTGCATCCTCATGAAAATTATGCATTGTCCACTAATATGCTATTTAATACCTTATCTTATACTTGTTGGTTAATTAGGGAGTCACTGAAAAGATATAGGCAAGAAGTGGGAGCGGGAGGTGGACCTCTTAT
>JANSVB020000158.1:970585-981465 GCA_025504935.2 Erythroxylum haughtii | reverse complement strand
GAATTTTGGAAGCTTTCGGTATAGGTAGCTTGGAAATATGATGGGTTTGAGTTTTCTAAAATTTATTTTGGTGATTAAGCCTTGTATGATGTTCGATTTCGGATGATAAATTAATTAGGGTTTATGATGTTGCATATCGTACTGTTGTGAATTGATGAAATTCTTCAATGGTGAACTATTCCATTAATTTAAATCAACTTGAATCAACATGCTAGTCATTTCTCATAAAATAATGTCCATATTAATCTTTCCTTGCAAAAGTTTTATTTTTCATGGACTTTTGGTTTGATTATAAAGTGCCAACACTGAGAATTTTGGTTTCTCAATCAGACTTCTCACTAGACTAAGCTTTTCTAGATTGTAATGATCTACATTTTTATGTCCAAAGTTTCTTTTTTTTGGGTCTCAACTTAGAAGACCTGGTGTGGTCTCTCCAAGTTGAAACTTCTTTTTCTGTTAGTCTTGACCCTTTGTTATTCAGTTTGATTTCTTTCCTTAAGAGTGCTCTTTTTTTTTTCTAACGAGTATAAGAATTCCAAGCCTATGAGCCACGTAGTTGTTAAATCTTATTTTTGTAAAACGTAGGCCCTTGAGTACCTTAGGAAGAGCTTTGGAATTCAAAGGACAAGCGAGTTAGCTGCAAAGCATGCTAAACTTGCTACACAGGCTATTGATTCTCTACCAGAAACCCATGATGAAGAAGTAAAAAAGTCAAGGCGGGCATTGGTTGATCTCACTCAAAGAGTGATTACAAGAAATAAATAGTAAACAAAGGCTGACCATCGATTCTAAACAGTACAAGAAATAAATAGTAAACAAAGACTAACCATCGATTCTAAACAGTACTTTGTACCCGAATTTTGCTTAGGTCTTTTTCTCCATAATTGTTGTTCCTGCTACTCTTAGGCCCAGTTCCTGTTGTTCTTTCACTTCTCATTACTATTTTTAATACCAAATTTGTTTTAGGAATTTGTAAATCACGTTTTCTGTGGACAAGAATACACAATAATAGATGCAGGTTATGTTCAAATGATAGAAGTTGGATGTAATCCCTATTGTCCTGACTCATTTCCTTTTTGACAATGCTTATTTTCTTCAGCATATTCTTCTGGTTTGATATATATTTTTTGAAGGAGTAATTATTCCTCATTTTAACACTAGAAAGTGGAAAAACGTATATAGGATTCAAAAAATTGAAGAATTATTAAATAAATAAAATTTATAAATAATATTGAATAGTTATTTAACAAATAAGATTAAAAATTTGTATTTAAAAAAATAATTATTAAAATTAAAAATTATTAAATTAATATGATTTTTGAAAAAAATAGAAAAATTAATAAAAATAATAATAAAAATGTCGCGGAAGGTATTCTGCGACGTTTCTAAAAATGTTGCGGAAGATATTTTGCAACATTTAAAAAAAACGTCGCAGATTGTTTTACTTTCTACTACGTTTTTATGTTTTAAAAACGTGACGGATTGTCCAAATTTTTAGTGACATTTTTATACATTTTATATAAAACGTTACAGAAATCTTTTACTTACATATTTCGTGATGTTTTTTTATGATATTTTTGGACATTTTTTAATGTTTTAAAAATATCATAAAATGCCTTGTTTTCTTGCCCTGATACGACTTGGTTACACAAATTCATTACATTGTGCATAAGCTTCCAATAAAAGAAGGAAAAAGAAAAAGACTATTGCCAAATAGAAAAAGAAAAAGTTGGATCCGTTCGAAAGCCAACTCCAAGTCTTGACAACCAATGGAAAAGAGAAGAAAAGTCTGGGCTGTCAGGTTTTCTGGTAATATTTTCTATGTAGTTTTTAATGTATACTATGGCCTCATCATAACTTGGCCCTGGTCCTCATGGCATTTAATTTTGGAATATTCAACGTTTAACAACCAGTGTTGCGGTCCATTCCCATTTAAAGGTACCACCAGTGTTGAGTCCTTTCTTGTTAGAGGTATTCATGTGACAGTGGCCGTAAGAGTCGTAAAATACGAACCAAATCAAGTTCAATGTATTTATTCTAGAAATCACCAGAGAGAAAACTAGGGTTTGCAATCAGATGGCTTATAAATATAGTCCCCAAAATGTATTATCAAATACGATACATTTTTTAATCTAATTAATGTAAAATTTCAATAATTTAATTGAAAATATAGTGTACATTTTAAATATTTAAGTTTCTCTTTTAAATATTTAAGTTCCTTGCATGAAAGCTTGCAAGGAAGGGATGACAGTGGAATGTTTTCTTTTAACCGAACCTACAAAGCCAAAGGCTAAGAGAACATCTTTAACCTTGTAAGAAAATGGTTGCTGCGTCTGAATTGTTGCCATTCCTAGTCTGTTGTTTTCTATCGTTGAAACACTCGACATTGGCTCAAGATGAAACCCAGTTCATCTATAACGGCTTCAATGGAGCCAACCTTCTTCTAAATGGCATAGCAAAAATCCACCCCAATGGTCTTTTAGAGCTAACTAACACTTCAAAACAGCAAATTGGTCGAGCTTTCTTTCCTTCTCCACTGAACTTCTCGAAAACCTTAGCCAACAATAACTCCGACTCTCTCTCATTTTTTACCACCTTTGTGTTCGCCATATTACCGGAGTTGCCAACACTTGGCGGCCACGCATAGCTTTTGTTATGTCTCCATCTACAGAGTTCAAAGGATCTGTGGCAACTCAATACTTGGGACTCTTCAATGATTCAACCAGTGGCTCGTCTTCAAATCATGTTTTCGCAGTTGAACTAGATACCGTATTGAGTCCAGACATCGGCGACATCAATAGCTATCATGTTGGAATCAACATCAATGGGATAAGATCGAACGTTTCAGCACCGGTGACCTACTTCTCCGACAAGGAAAGTATAAACAGGACCTTGGAGCTAATTAGTGGCAAGCCAATGCAGGTGTGGATAGAATACAACGCAACAGAGAAGCTACTGAACGTAACAATTGCTCCTATAACAAGCGAAAAGCCTCTGCATCCTCTCTTGTCAACGTTTCTTGACCTCTCCACAATATTTTGGGACTCAATGTTTGTTGGGTTTTCTTCCGCCACGGGAGAAGTGGTTAGTCGCCAATACATTCTAGGCTGGAGCTTCAACAGAAGTGGACAAGCAGTTGCCTTAGACAAGGCACAGCTTCCTTCACTTCCCAGAAATAGAAAATCAAACTTTCCAACAATTTTGAGAATTCTGATACCTTCAGCAGCTCTTATGCTGGTAGTGATCTTCATAATTGTTTATATGATAAGAAGGAAGAAATATGAAGAAGTACGTGAAAATTGGGAGCGAGAATATGGTCCTCAAAGATTCTCTTACAAGGATCTTTTCAGAGCAACTAAAGGTTTCAAGGATAAGCAGTTTCTGGGTGCTGGAGGTTTTGGAAGGGTATACAGAGGAACATTACCTTCTTCAAATGTGCAAGTTGCTGTCAAGAAAGTCTCTCACGATTCCACGCGAGGAATAAAAGAATTTGTTTCTGAGATTGTTAGTATGGGAAGGCTAAGACACAGGAATTTGGTTCAGCTACTAGGCTACTGTCGACGAAAGGGCGAGCTGCTCTTGGTCTATGAGTACATGCCAAATGGAAGTCTTGACAAATTCCTGTTTAGTTCTGAAACTCCCATTCTCAGTTGGAGTCAGCGATATCAAATCCTGAAAGGAGTTGCATCTGCGCTTCTTTACCTCCATGACGAATGGGAACAAGTAGTTCTACATAGAGATATTAAAGCAAGCAACATCCTGTTAGATGCTGATCTCAACGGTCGGCTAGGGGACTTTGGTCTTGCTAAATTCCATGATCATGGAGCAACTCCTCAAACAACCTGTGTGGCGGGAACGGTGGGGTATCTTGCACCAGAACTGACTAGAACTGGAAGGGCCACAACCTGCAGTGACGTTTTTGCTTTTGGAACGTTGTTACTTGAAATAGCTTGTGGAAGGAAGACTATAGAATCATCAAGATCGGCTGAGGAGTTGATTCTAGTTGACTGGGTGCTTGATCACTGGAAAAGGGGGCTCATTCTTCTTACAAGTGATCCCAGACTTGAAGGGAATTTTGAGATAGAAGAAATGAAATTGGTTTAATTTGACGTTAGGCTTGCTTTGTTGTCATCCTGTACCAGCAACAAGACCTAACATGAGACAAGTGGTTCGATACTTGGATGGAGATGCTAAGTTGCCTGAGATAGCTCTTTTTAATACTGCAGACATTGCTTCTGGTTTTTATCACCTTGGCCGAGAAGTATCTCATCAAAACAACTTGTCAGCCACTACAACTAATAATTTCTCCCGAAATTCTTTATCTAGCAGCAACTCAATTCTCAGCTGTGGCCGCTGAATCAGAAGAACCTGACACTTGCACCAGATAAACAATATATGAAGGCCGGTCATATACGGCAGGCAACAATAATTTTCCTTTAAAGTATATACTGCTGGTTCTAGTATTATATATAATCAATAATATGCAATTATTTCTGAGACATTGCACTGGCATCATGTGTCCATCCTAGATATTCTTCTAGTGGACATTTTAAATATGAAAATTATACTAAAAATATAGTTATTAGTATTTTAGTTACCTTGTAAATATCTAAATTATACAAAAATATAGTTATTAGTTATTACCTTCATCTTCTTTTTCTATTTTTATTTGTTTTCCTCCATATTCATAAAATATATTGATGTAAACATAATTATATTGTTTTGTCCATTATTTCCTTCCTATTCTTTCTGTTCTTCTTCCTTCTACCTCTATGAAAGTTCATGTCATTTTGTATTTGAAGATGAAAATTACGAATGTATTTCTATAATATTTAATAAGAATAATTTATTGATTATTATTATTCGATTGTCATCAAAATTAATAGAAGTGAAGTCCTCTTGATTCAACAATCTCTTCTTTTTTATGATAACAAATAATTATAATTTTAGAAGATAAAATGATGTTTATCGATGAATAGATGAACAATATTCCGATGAATAACAAAGCAAAAATATCAGAAAAGAATTACATACAAGATATATACAATGCTTTCTATCTGCTTTCTATCTTCTCTTCTCGTTCTCCTCTTTTTCTCCTTCTCCCCTATTTGTTATTAATCAAAAATACTGCTCATCATAGACGTTTCAGAACTTTAGAAAACATATGTTGCATGACAGTGTGGATCGTCTTGAGATCTTGTTCAATAGTAGTCCAGCATTCGGAATCAAACTCAGAAGCAATACTTTCCCTCAACTATATTATACCTATTTCGGGACATTTAGCAAAATTTCCCCTAGAGAACTCGGGTTAATGTATTCTTTAGACGGTTTGAAAGAGGACTTTAAGGTTTACACATCTCATGAAGACCTCAAAGACAGATTCTAGCAACTTATAAGTGGTTTATCGGTCAAACCACCAAAGAACGAATTGTTGGTTGTTGGGCTCCATATCCATCCCAACCTTCATCTACGATGGACTCTGAATGGATAATTAAAGATCATATTCACGTACTTCTTTGGGATTCGGTTAAGCCTAAAACTGACCAGGCCCGTTTTGAACTTGGATTACAGTACAAGATCAGCCCATCCAAATTTCACCGAGTCCAGATAGGGTCAAAAACATAAGAAACATCGAGAAGAAAGGACTCTTGTATTGAAATCAAATACGAGAACTAGCATGTAGATGAGACTTGTAGTTGTAGGTTAAAGAACAAGCAACCTCACCAGCTTGCTTTTTAACAGAATACAATGATATTAGTATTTGACACTTTAGGATGACAGAGCCAAATTCTAAATTATTAATTACACATTGACTATGGACTCGTTCCTATCTTTCTCGACGAAAGTACAGTGGAGCAAGAACAAGGTAGACTTCGTCGATGAAAAACTGTCAAAGCCAGAAAGGAACGGAGATTGATTAGCGCGGAACAAATGTGATGGGTTTGTGCTGTCATGGTTTACGAACTCAACCAGCGTCAGACTCCAAGATTCGATCGCATATCATGACTCTGCCACAGACTTGCGGCGAGATCTGGAAGAAAGATTCGGGCACTGGAATAAACGGAGAGCACACCAAGTAAGGAAAGGCATCACTCTAATAAATCAAGGCCCCATAAGTGTTACTGCATATTATAGCAAACTAAAGAGAAACTGGGACGAACTACCTATGCTCACAATCATATCCGTTAGTGCATTTGTCATGCAGCCAAGGCCTGGGTGATATAAAAGGAAAAGGAATGCTCGAACCAGTCCTTGCTGGGATTGGCCCAGAATTTTAAAATTACCCGCTCGCAAATCTTGGCGATGGAACCACTGCCCTCTCTCTCTTAACAGAAATAATTCTATGGCTGTGACGGAGGAGAAACAGCTTAGCATCACATAGGGATTAGAGTTGGAATCCGCAGAGGCTTTAGTTGTCCAAGAAGGAACAAAGAAAGTACATGATCAAGAAAATCATTCCATCCGCATTGTAAAAAGAATGTGACAAATTGGGACCCGTTCGGGAAGAATTTTGTGAAGTCATTGGATATCCACAATAATGGCAGCCGAAAAGGAAAAAATAAGACAGCCTGTCTTGTTAAGCCGGTGGAATATAAACTACTATTCTTAAGAATAAAATATACGAGGAACGTGATAAATATTACTTTCTTTTATTTACTGTTAAAGAATTTTTATACTAATATTTATTTTAAAAATGTAAATTTAAAATAACAAAAGATTAATTGACAAAAAGATTAAAATATTCATTATAGTCATTAATAATTACATTATTATTATTATTATTATTATTATTAATTTTCTTCTTCTTCTTCTTCTTATTATTATTAATTTTATTATTCTTAATAATAATAATAATAAATTTTGCACTTATTATTATTATTATTATTATTATTATTATTATTATTATTATTATATTTTTTATTATCAAATTTCTTATTATTATTATTACTAATTTTCTTCTTCTTCTTCTTCTTCTTCTTCTTCTTATTATTATTATTATTATTATTATTATTATTATTATTATTATTATTATTATTAATTTTATTCATATCATATGGCTTTTCAATATTTTGCAGTGGTTAATTTTTTCATATACTTTGTGAATTTAGTCCAACTCATGTTAGCATTCATTATATAGTCACAATTGCAATATAAAATGACAATGAAACAATATTGAAAATAAATATATCATAGGGCTTTAAATTACTAAAAGGTATTTAGTTGAACAAAAAAAAAGTTTTATCCATATTTTATATAACTAGAAAAAATATTTAAACTTCAACATAATCTTCAATATGTGACAAGAAACCTCCTCACCTACCCAAATTTTCAAAAAGGTACAAGACTAAAAAACACAAGCCTTTATGTAGGATGATAAGGAATTTTGTCTAAAGCAATATCCCTTTCATCATCTATGAGTCCCTCTATCTCATCTAATACACCATTTAACTGTTCAATTCTTTGTTGAATATACGTTTCAGTCCCAATATTCTTACACAATTTTTCTTCAATCTCATTCATGGTATCACCCAAAATCCTGGCAGTAGCAATAATTGAATCTGCACGGCTTGGTTCTCCTGTATCATTATTCTTTTTTCTCCTCTTTGTTGAAATATTTTTAGCTTGTCTTTCAAGTGTTCCCAAGGGGCGGATAGCTATCCGAAATGCAGATAGCTTCTGCTCTCCTTCACTGTATAGCATTTGTAGGTTCTCAAGGGGCTACATGCTTTAAGCAATGAGGATATGCGAGAGGTGGACTAATTTGCTAGTTAACAAAGCCGTACACATACAAACTCATCTTATATGTTTCTAGGCTGTCACCTTTGGTCAATGCTGTCTTATTTTGCTTGATATGCTATTAAAACTTGTAGTGGGTATTATGGTGTAATAGGTTATGTTTGATTTTGTGGTAGCTAAGGGATGTTGGTGTGGACCCCTAGCTTTGTACATAACTTTATTATTTTTTGTATAAAATTTATTCTGATTTACCAAAAAAAAAGTGTTGATGTTTGAGGTTGGGTAAAAGATTCATCTATGTCATGCAAACCATGCTTAACTTCATATTGATCTTTACCACTTTCATTTATCCTACCTACACCTTCTTGCCTTTCCATTTGTTCAAGAATATCCGCAATAGTTTATGAGTCATTTCCAGTTGCACGATTTGCTCCATAGATCCCAATCAATTCATTATAGAAAGGAAAGCTCTTCATTCAAAATTAAGCAGCGTCTTTGTGATTCAAACAAGATGAAAAAAAAAGATAGTTAAAGAAAATATTTAAAACAAGTTAAAAGTTTAATACTTACCATTAAGTAAGAATCCCATACATGATCTTCAACAGTGATGATTTTCTTTTCGATGTCCCATCCAAATCCACTAGTATCTTTCCTTACCATATCATATACAATGCTCCACTCTTTCTTTAAAGTCTTAATCCTAGACTCTATATGAGGTCTGACTTTTAAGTTTGAATTAGGAAGTTTTGTTGCTACCATTCTTTCTAATTCATTAAGATAACCAACTTTAAACCCAGTATCCCATATTATGCAAACCCATCATGCCGAAAACTAGCACAATATCCTCTTCATAGCTCCACTTTCTTTTTGTTCCTTTTGAACTTTAAGAATCAATAGTTGATGGGGAATTCCTCTTACATACTTATCTACCAAATTAAAGCAATATTGATAAATAAAAAATCATCATAATAAAGGAAAAATAAAAAAGTCATAAAAGTCTTCATTTTATTAACATTAAGCATCAACAACTTATGAGAACAATATAATCTATAATAACAATGTACAACATAAACAACAAAGAATATAACAACTTACATAAACAATAATATAATACCTCCTAACATTGAAACATAATAGAACAACTAAAAAATGTCAATTTTCATTTTGCCTAGATGTTCACCATTTATTGAAAATTTCGCGTGCCTATTCAATTCGCCAAATTTTCCAAGCAATAGTTGGGTCAATAACAGTTATACACTCCTCCTTAACTGCTAGATTGGTGTGAAAATAATCCCCTAAATCACTCTTCATGGGATCAAAGCTCATCTCCTGCCTAATAAAATTATGAACCAAATAACAAGCTATAATAATTTGATTATGTGTCTTTATTAGATAAAATGATGGACTCCTAAGAATAGCCCACCTAATTTTTAGTAACCCAAAACACCTCTTAGTTACATTGCTTACAGTTGCATGTTTAATATTAAAAAATTCCTTTGGAGTTCTTAGCTGGTAACTTTGATGCCATTCATTCAAATGGTACCTTTGACCCCTAAAAGGTGCAATGAAGCCCTCACAATTTGTATAACCTGAATCGACTAGATAATAGCAACTTATATAAAAAACCACTACATAAGTTATTCAATTTAAATTATCTTATATACAAAATTTCAAACAACTTTCCTTTATCATATAGGAAAGCTTAGCATAAGGCACTTTTAGTCTATGTCTCTTAGTAATTACACCACGAAGAACTCGACCATCAGCTACTGACCCTTTCCAACCAGGAAGAACATAAACAAATTGCATGTCAGGTGTGCACATACCTAACATATTTGTTGCAATGTCGCCCTTACGAGTTTGAAATCTAGGCTTATCTTTAATTGGCACATTAACCCTGATATATGTCCCATCTAAAGCACCTAAATAATTCTACAATTCAATTGAAATAAAAAAAATGAGGAACCTTAATCACATTCACTATATTTTCTTATAAAAGTAATAGGGTGATTATCTACCTTAAATCACATCCATTGATGGTCTGAAGAGTTTGTTGGCATAGGCTCAGGTTTTCTAAACAAAAGATCTTGCAAATGCATCATTGCATTTAAAACATTATGAAAACACTAACTAATTGTCTCACCTAACCTTGTAATTTTTTTCCTAATAACTTGATTTTTAACATGATGGGCAATAATATGTAAGAAATTGCTACTTTTTCATCAATAAACATGTTTTTTGTTGACTTTAATCTGCCTATACTTCCTAATGTTTCATATAGTTTAAAAAAATCTTGCCTATTCATCCTAACCATTGAAATACATGACTCATCATTGTCATGCACAATTCGCCTCACATAATCTCAATTTGCATAAAAATTTAGAAAATAACTTCTAAACTTTGGCCTATAACTATATAAAAAAGCCTTCGATGCCAACAAACTTAATAGAAAACTAACAATAATACACAACTGTAACCATACAGTCAAGACAGCCACAATTCTTTTTGTTCTTTTGGCATTTCTACGTAAACTCAAACTGAAATGAGCCATGATTGCAAAAAATAAAATTTTTAATGTTTTTACATAAATTTGTTCAAACAATTTACAATGTAAGAGAACAACCGTGAAATAATTCAAAATAGTTTGAATGTACGATGTAAGAGAACAACCATAAAATAATTCCAATATTACAAAATTTATTGGAATGGTCCTGCTAAAAAGTTTGTATCATGACAGTAGCTGAGACCGATACTTGTAAGAATCCAAAATTATAAATAAAATGTCTCATAAATTCTTTTGGTCAAAGGAGCATAGCCTAAATAAAGTTTTTCCAAAAAAAACATCAAACCTTCCTTACAACCTTATTGTCTTACTCTGATTCTCTGAACCTAAATCCTACTTATCAACTAAGGAAGATTCACGAACACTTGGGAGCTACAATATCTTCCTAAAGGTAAGAAGGCAATTAGATGTAAGTGGATTTACAAAATAAAGTGTTGGTCGGATGGTACCATTATGCATTATAAGGTAAAATTGATAACTAAAGGATATACTCAAGTAAAGGGGTGAAAAGTTTGAGAAATCATTTTTGGAGTCGTGAGGTCTCAATTTTGAAGAAGAGAAGAGCCAAAGCTCCATTCAT
>JANSVB020000158.1:941349-951840 GCA_025504935.2 Erythroxylum haughtii | reverse complement strand
AAGTCGCGACGTGCGAAATTGCAGTCGCCGATGGAGGAATAATGGGAATTAAGTGGCCATAAATGCCACTTAATTTGGCTTAAAAAGTTTGTTGGAAATCTAGAAATTTTCCAGGCTGGCAGTCATGCAACACTTGCTTTCTTTCATTCCTTTGAAACATTTCTTATCACGATCATATTGTGATACAATCCCTAAACATTCTCTCATATCTTGGATCATTATCCAAACCTATTTTAATCATTCTTCGCATCAGCAATGCATGTGACCCATTAGGTTCCTGATTATGTTGGTCACTTGAATTAACACTTAATTCAAGCAAGTTATAAGCGATATCTAGCAATACATCATGACCTCCAATTGACCAAAAATTCAGTGGTTTGACCACGAACCCTTCCATTGACAATGTTCCTGTGCAATTCTTCCTTTCACCATCTATACCCTACTTAGTTCAGAGCATGGTTAAAATGTTAACTCCCACTAAACTGATTACGTCACATCTAGCCCAAATGATGTTTGTTCTTATCCCCAAGACTCATTACTTAATTGGACATGTCACTGAATATTATCTTCATGACATTTCCACTTTAGCTAGAGATTATTGAGTAATGACCCCAACAAAAGGTCGTGGGTAATGTCTCCTTCTATTAGGAGTGATGAATCTTTTATTGGCTACTCAATTACCTTTAAATACCTTAAGTTGTACCTAATCTCCACCCTATGAGTAACCTCTAAGAGACAATGAGGAATGGAGTGAAAGTACAGAACCAGTATCCAAGATATCCTTAAGCATTTCAAGTCTAAGGATACTTGCACCATTACTATGATAAGACTATCATTGACACTAGAATAGATCATCCATATAATTGTCTCATGGTAGGTTATCCAATGTACTTACTACTCTAAGTAAGCATCCACATGTCAACTTTAAACAATTCATGCTTACAGTTTATGAGATCTACTGCTTAACCTAATCAAGAAGTATAACAGATACTAGTATATCCGGATTAATAATGTCCTGTCTCATTAATCTCATGAATATGGATAATTTAGATACTAACATAATTACACATGATAGGAATCTCATTATCATAATCTCACTATGATTTCCTTCATGCTATGTAATGTATCAATGACTTCATTAATTTGATTTAAGATCATTATCAATTTATAAAGAATATGAACATCAAATTAATGAAAATGTTTGTTATCAATCATAAAGAATTGTATAATAAGTGCTAAAGGTGATTGCCTTTAAAGCACTTCTCTAACACTTTGTGACCTTTATTAATGATTAAAGATATTGGGTGTATCCTATCAAGAGAAAGGCAGATGTATTTCTAGCCTTCACATCCTTTAATGCACATATTGAGGTAGAGACGGGGAAGAAAATTAAATGCCTCAGGGCTGATAATATTATAGAATATATTGGTAATGAGTTCATTGACTTATGTAATTAAGGCATCAAACACTAATTCACGGTGCCTCACACTCCTCAACAAAATGGAGGGGCAGAGCGAATAAACAGAACTCTGCTTGAAAGAACCAAAGTCATATTGAGAATTGCAAGTATGACAAAGTCTTTCTAAGCAGAAGCAATGAAGATGACCTGCTATATGATTAATTGATCACCAAAAAGATCGATTGATCTGAAGACATCGTTAGAGATATGAACCGGTAAACTAGTAGATTATTCTTAGTTACATACATTTAGAAGTCTTGTATTCATTATGTATAATATCTGAGAGATCACGAAACTAGATCCAAATCCAGAAATTGTAGATTTGTGGGGTATGTTGATGGGGTCCAGGGGTATTGACCGTGGGATCCCATTGCCCACAAGCTCGTCATTAGTAGAGATGTCATATTTGCAGAAGATAAACTACAAGAGAAAGATCAAAGCAGCACATTTAAAGAAAATTCAAAGGTTGTAACAATTCAGGAAGAAAGGAAGATTTAATAAAAAGATTCTATTAAAGTTATATCAGATCACAAGGAGAAAAAAAATCAGTTGAATATGAAAATACAAAAGATCAACATTGCATATGTGAAAGGAAAACCCCAACTTGGCAATCTGATAATATTATGGAGGTCAATGTTGTATACTGTTTCTTAATAGAAGATGGAGAACCATTAACATTCCAAAAAGCAATTGATAGCTCGGATGTATCACTTTGGATGGCAGTAATGTAGGAAGAAATAAAAGCTCTTTATAAGAATAAGACATGAAAACTTATACCACTATCACAAGGGAGAAGCCCAATAGTAACAAGTGGGTGTACAAGATCAAACGTAACAACGATGATCAAGTGAAGTGGTATCACACAAGGTTGGTGGTAAAAGGATATCCTTAGAAAGAAATTATTGACTTGACTAAAAAATTTTCACATCTGGCTCGTCTTAATACAATTCAGATTGTCCTAGCTATGTGTACTACATTTGATTTATATTTAGAGCAGTTAGATGTAAAAACTGTGTTTCTTCATAGAAATCTTGAAGAAATTTACATGCATCATCTAAAAGGTTTTGAAGAATCACGAAAAAAAAAACTTGGTTTGCAGATTGAACAAATCTTTGAACAATTTAAAACAAGTGCCAAGATTTTGGCACAAAAGATTTGATTCCTTCATAATGAGCCTTAGTTTCAATCGATTTAACGCAGATCATTGTGCATATTTCAAAAGGTTTTGTAATAATGATTTTATTATATTATTGTTGTATGTTGACGAGATGTTGGTTACAAGCCCCAACAAAGATTGTATTCAAGATTTGAAGGCTCAGTTAATAGAGGAGTTTGATATGAAGGATTTAGGACTAGCAAACAAGAATCTATGGATGCAAATTTACTGAGACAAAAATAACAGGAAGATTTGACTTTGTTAAAAGAATTACTTGAAGAAAATCTTGCGACGCTTCAATATGATCTCTACCCCTCTTCCTATTAATTTCGAGTTATCCTCAAGTAAAGGCCCCGACAGTAAAGCGGAGAGGAAGGAGATGTCTTAAGTACCGTATGCAACATTTATAGGAAGTTTAGTGTTCGCTATGATTTTCACAAGACCAGACATTACACATGCAGTAGAAGTGGTTAATTAGTTGTTACGTAGTGAATCTTGGTCAAGAACATTGGTGGGTTGTAAAGAGGATCTTAAGATATATTAAAGTTGCTTTATGTTATAAAAGATCTGAATTTATTGTCAAAGGATAAGTTGATTCTAATTTTGCAAGTGATCTTGATAGAAGAAAATCTACTACAAGCTATGTGTTTTACAATTGCAGGAGGAGTTATGAGCTAAGTGTTTAAACTATAGACAGATGTAGCATTATCTACAACAGAAGCTGTATATATGGTAGCTACATAAGCTTGCAAGAAATCAATTTAGATAAAAAGATTTTTGGAGGAGTTTGGGCACTTACAAGAGAAAATTCCTTTGTATTGTAATAATCAGAGTGCCTTACATATTGCAAAAAATCCAACTTTTCATTTTATAACTAAACATATAGGCGTTCAATATCATTTTATTCGTAAATTAGTGGGAGGTGGAAGTGTGGACATGCAGAAAATTCACACAAAAGAGAACCTAGCAGATGCATTAAAAAAACCAATCAACACTGATAAACTCATATGGTGTAGATCTTTTTATGGCTTTGAAAAGACGTAGACAACAAATAAATGGCAAGATAGAAAGAACGATGTGAAGATTGATTGGTTCTCAATCAAATCTTTAAGTGGAAGATTGTTGGATTAGCCCACATCAAAAGTGGTTAAAATTAGAAGCATCAATTGAGGCTACATAAGGAGACCTCTCCTTACGGTTCTCATCCAAAATCTATTTCTCATGTCCTAGTATATTAATTCTTAATATGGATTGTGAGATCTTCTTCTTTTAATCTTTGTTTTATACAGTGAAAAGTTTTCTATTCTTGCTCATGATTTTTTTCTATATTTATTAAGGGTTTTTCACGTTAATTATTTATGTTCTTTTTTATCTCAATTTTTTTTATTAATGTGTTTGCTCTATCTGGAAGGAGTTTATCTCCTATTAAATTCCAGATAATTTCTTAACACTAGTGACATATGATGCGATATTTATGGAAATTGTTGGTAGTGAAGAGACTATTCACATTTTCAAATTTATATATAATTCATTTATATATAAAAAATCTTATGTGGTATAAGATAAAAGAAAAGAAACTAATGATAAAAGAAAAGAAAATAAATTTTCTTTTATCCTAATAATAATAACATTTCTAACATAATTTTTAGTTCGATGAACAAGTATACTTTTCATGTAATTTGTAATTGAACTTCATTTAAGAATAAAATAGAAAATTGTTCAATGACCTCGATTTGCACTAAAAGCCACTGCTCTTCTAAGATTTTTCCGTATGCAGTTATGCATAAATTTTATAGTTTTATTAGTTCAAATGATCCCAACCAATTGGAATTTTAGTACATCATAATTAGAGACTGAGTCAAATGTTCAAAACATAATCATTGTTATGTATATAATTCAACTGAAGATAAAATTTAGCAAATTGAGTACGGTATTTATTGATAATAATATGGATTTAGTTTAATAAAGAACGCAGACCTTAAGTTAAACTTACAAGCAGAGTTATTCGTCGCTTTAAATCTGTTTCCTATAAATTATTTACTCTCCTTTTTACGCTCTTTACAATGCCTTTTATTGGTACGAAAAGTAAGCTTTTTCTTTCCTGTTTCCTTAAAGTCGGTTTTGACAAATTCTAAAGCGTAAGTGAGTTGATAAGGGACACTTCTTATTTAAGTAAGGTCATGGATTTGATCCGTTTTTATGTATGCAGTTGTTTAAAATTTGGGTCAGAATTTTACCTCTCACAAAAGAATTACCCAGTTCAAGCGAGGATTAGTCTAAGAATGGATGACTTAAAGTATTTTTTATAATTAAGACTTTTTTAAAATATCCCGTAAATAAAAAAATAAAAAAAAGTCGGTTTCGACAAAAGACGAACGGGACGGGACCCGAAAGAATGAAGAACAACGAGTTTTTGGTACGGAAAATATCAAAAAGTGAAGTCCCACTATATCTAGTAAATCTGTCGTGGTCGGCAGTCGATTATCCCATCGCCTTCTACCTTTTTATTTAGTGCCATGAGTGTGGTTATACCGTGTAGGTTTTCTTTTCGGTAGCTATTATAGTTGGTAGAATTCGTTTAGATTGAATTTCAATTAAATTTGAGTTTATTAATTTTAAATTTAAGAACTAACTTAAAATTTGATTAAAAATTTAATAAATATAATTCTTATTACTAAAATGAGATTGAATTTCAATTAAATTTGAGTTTATTAATTTTTAATTTTAAGAACTAACTTAAAATTTGATTAAAAAATTTAATAAATATAATTCTTATTACTAAAATGATATCATTTTAGTTTATGTATTTAAAAATTTTAAATCAACTTTATTTTATAATGACTCATTCAAATTTAAGTTAAAATTTTGACTAAATTGAGTTGCTTAGAGAGAGATCTGAGTTAAACTCAACCTATTGTTAAGCTTAGTAGTATATTCAATTCAATATCTCTATTTTAACTTTTGAAATAAATAATAAATTAGTTAAAATTTAATCTCGTTTGACCTAAATTAATAAATAAAAATTGAATTGATCAAAATTTAAATTCAAAAGATTGATTTTTCTCACTTAAGACGGCTAAATTTAATTCAATTGAAATTGCTAACTTTAGCTTTGGACAATAATTTTTCTAACTTTGCCTTAGTTAATCAGTGTTCATGTGCAGAAAAGCAAGTTTTATAATTCATTATGAAATAGCGTACAATCCAGTACATGCATATATAGAATTTCTAAAAAAAAATGCAATAGATGTTTAAGATTCCTAAGTATACTATTAAACTTTTAATGACATCTAGCATAATGCAATATAGAACTACTTGTCGTCTATTTTAGACTAATGATTCTATAAGCATTTCTAAGTTCTAATTTAATAATTAAAATTTTAAATAAATGGATCCTATAAAAATATTTCATATTTTGTATTAAACAAATGAAATTCTATCATAAAATACTTTTTTTAAAAATTGTAATATCAATCCTACTCATCGGAAATTTAATTAGATATTATATTATTGATATGCTTATTTCTTATAAAACTTTTGAGATGGCTGTAGTGGAACTCTAATACAAAATCATGGTAACATATAACATTTATATATAATTTTAAACAATGTTGTTAAATAAATGCTAAAGAAAGATAAATTCTAGTATAGTATATGAATTTACATAAATTAAACAATGTTTAATAATTAAATTTTATTATACAAAACTGGGTCACGAGCAGGGCACATGCCTAAAACATTATAGTTTTAAGTGGGTTTGCAATTTTATGTGCCTTTTTAACTAAAATGGATTCTTAACACTCTGCAAGTTCTTCATTCCGACTTGTATTCCCCAATTTCAAATCCAGACAAAACGTTAATGCAAAACAGAATACAATGATCCGAATTTGGAAACTGAAATACTTATTTGTAACACTCTGGTTGAAAGCCAAATTCACCCACTCAGAATTGCCGCCTTAATACCCCATAGGAAGTCTGTCTCACAACTCTTGGTTGACAAATCCTTTACAGGTATGGTTCTTGATGCATCCGATCAAACTGTTTGCTGTGTCGATACCTGTCATGCAAGAGCAACCATCAAGTTCAATACCTTATGTGACTGGAAGAATCAAATTTCTCTGATTAGAAGGAGAGAAAGACCTGTAAGATAAGCACCGTCAACATATCCTATGTACTTGTTGGAGAGATGCTCCCCTGTAAAGTAGACCGGACCAACTGGATCCTGGAAGACAATAGGATGATAACTATGATTTTTTACATTCGAGAGAATGGGCATAAGAGCTTGGAAATCTCAGTTTAGTGTGTTTATAGCGTACCCCTAATTGGTCATGCTTGTGTTGGCTGTAGCTATCAGGCCAATTTGAATAGCTTCCCCTGAAGAACCTGTCCATACCCCATCTAGGAACAAGAATGTCTACTGGCTTTGGAATGTTCTTGCCAAACATTTTCTTAAGTATTTCCATGGCCTCTGCTTCAACCTCTTTATCGGATAATTGCTCCACCCTTCTTGATTCCTCGTATGTTACTGTCACGAATAAAATATTTGATCCCGGATATTCGTTCTCCAGATGCTGCGAAATTTTGTTAGGAATTAGAGAATTGGGATTTATACTAACATATAAGGTACTTTCAGATGGATTCTCACCTGCCAAAATGGGTAGTAACCACGCCTGACATGCGTGTAAAGAAAGAACTCAGTTCCAGGACCAGTAGGCCAGAACTTGTAAGGAAATTTCATGAATATCTTGGTATATATGGCCATGCTGAAATCAGATATTGCAACTCTTTTCCAAAGCTGATTCAATTGAAATATAAGATCGAATGAGAAACAACAATATTGTAAACGAATCCTTGTGATGAACTTCCTGGAACTGAGACAGAACACAAAATCAGATCTTAAAACACAGGTTAGAGCATCACTTACAGGTAGCTTTGGCTTGAACTCAATCAGTTTACTCTGGAGGACACCAAGGCTCACAGAGACAATTGCATACTTGGCATTGAATACGGAACCGTCTTCAGTTTTGATTCTAACTCCGCTCTTGGAGTAGATTACCTCTCTGACTACCTATAGATTACAACCAGCAAATCAGTATCAACAAATTTCTTCTGCTTGAAAAGAAAAATTGTACACAGAACCTTGTTGAGCTTGAGTCTGGGGTCGCCTTCCACTGATGAGAGGAACTGCTTGGCCATATACTGTGCCACGACAACAAAGCCTCTTGGGTCAGCGACAAAGTTGTTGTCCTCTCCATGGTCAACGAACTCATTCCTAGGGTAGGTGTGCTTCAAGCTTGTTACTCTTCCTGGTTCTCCATCTTCAAATTCTGTGTGATAGTAGTCTATCACTTGCTCAAGTGGAGTCATTGGAGGGCTGCAAAATTCATTCACTCTCAAACCCAGTGTCTTTCAGGTGAAACAATCACTACAAATCGTTACCTTTTCATTAGACGTTGAGCTGACAAGATTGAGACATCAACATCCCTCTTCACCTTGGATTTTGCTGATAAAATTTTTGATAACTGAGAGAAGTATTCATCCCTCGCATCTGCTACGTTATTTACCTCATCCACAACTTTGACGGGGTATAATCCACCGCTGTGAGGAGTAACAGATAAGTAGTGGATGTAGTTTTACAAGATATATTTCTTGTAACATGAATAGATACAGTTACAGAAGTAATTGCTCACTCTTGCTTGTATGCATGTGCAGTGATATTGCTGAAGTCATTGAGGGAGGTTTTGAGGTTGACTTTTTTGGCTATGTCCTCTATTGGATTAAACACAGGACCTCCAGTGAAAATCCAGTTAGCACCCATCTCCACTGTGAGTCCACTGAAATTTGCTTTGCTGAGACGACCACCGATTCTGGGCAAAGCTTCTAGTATCAAGAAGTCATTAATGCCGGCATCATGGAGTGTTTTAGCCGCTGCAAGGCCTGAAAGCGGGCAGATTTTTATCACCATGAAACTTACTAGATAAGGAAAAAGAAAAGCCATGAAAAGCAGGGTATAGCTTATCAGAATGTGACATTCACCTGATACTCCTGCTCCGACGATGATTACGCTAGGTGATGATGAGGCAGCGGATTTAGCAAAAAAGAAATGGAAAACAAGAGCAAACACAATGACTCCAAGCTTCTTCATGACTCCAACCTAACCTTGCTTCCTTCCCTGACCAGTTAAGCTCCTGTCCTAATTCTCTCTCGGTTGGAAGCTCTTGGCCAAGTTTATGCAAATGTCTTCCATTTATCAGCAAGAATTCAAGATAATTTTATCGCATCAACATTAACGTGTGTATTAATTTATATGAATAATCAAGGGTCAAGCAATACCAACCAAGGAATCTTCATTATCCTCGGCACTCTAAATGTATACTAAAAGACGAGCTCCTTTTCGATATTAAAATATAAACAAGCTGGCACTTCCGATAATTGTAACGGAAGGCAGAACCTCTGGTATGAATAGGACAAGCCAACCTTCACGGGTCCTGAAATTTGCCATCAAATCGGTTTAATTCCATGTTAAATATACGTGCAATTGTTGCAAGAAATAGGAAGAATTAGCTTATGTTGGTTGCGTCTTACTTTGTTAACTTGAACGATGACGAGTGAAATACGTTGGACTTACAAATATGAATTGAAGCGAATTTGTAATTTGGTTCTTAATTATTCACTTATTTAAATTAAACGATTTACATATTATTATGTATACACAAATTTTTATTTAATATACTTATAATTTTTTATTCTTAAAGAAAAAAAATCACTCATGAAACATCTTTGAATGTCTCACGTTCTTAATTGCTTTTTGAATAATTTATGTAAAGTTCTTTGTCAACTTCTCTTCCTAAGAGCTTTTGTATTCTTAATTTCTGGTTGTGGACATCATTAGCAAAATGTGTCTGATATCACGACTACAAGATCGAACGTTACTTTTCGCTGACCAGTGACTACAATAATGGTTACTCTACAGAACTACGAGAACTATGGGGTCCATACCCACCTATAATAAAATGCTAAACAAAATGCCATGTGAATTGTCATCCCTCTAAAAGAATATGTCAGGTATGATATGATAATGGATCTGTGTGCAGTTTTTTTTTAATATGAACATTTTTATTTTATATTTTTACACATTAAATAAATAAATAAAATGAAAACTAAAAAGAGTTTGATAAATTTGAAAAGAAAAATACCAGATCATTATCGAAATTGAAAAGAGAGGATTCAAATTTTCCGTACAAATAACTCGTACAATAAACTAGCAATTTAACGTTCAACTATTTTTTTAATTGAAAAAATAATTTGTTAGGAGAAAGTTGGAGAAAAACTCATTTTTATGAGTTGTAATTAATTAATTAATTGTCTACTATATTTAATTACAAATTAATAATTCTATTATGAATTCCTCGCTGACTTTGTTACAAGCTTGACATCTTCTAACGAAAGATGATAGTGCATTTTTGTAAAATAGTAGTGAAAGTTGTTAGGAAATAGTCATTTGATTGCTTAAATTAGATTTAAGAAGAGAAAATTAGAAAAAAATAGATATTTGAGTTTCACTTACTTTTTATATTTTTTCTCTTATTTATATAGGTTGGATGGCAATCATGAATTTCAAATAATTCTTATACGTATTCAGTTCTTGTAATATGTCCATTAGTACGAATGTCATTTAGTGATAAGAAGTAGAAAAGGAGATTACTTATATAAGAAAAAGAGTCAAATCAAATCGAGCTTAGACTGTATTTGGTAGGGCAGTTCGTAATAGAATGGAATGAGATGTAATATTATTATATCGTTTGAGATGAAGATTTATAATATAATGGAATGAAATAGGATAGAAGAGGAGAGTTTCACATTACATCATATTTCA
>JANSVB020000158.1:927373-941249 GCA_025504935.2 Erythroxylum haughtii | reverse complement strand
ATGTAGCATGAACTATATGGAAGTACTTGAATGATCAATCTATGATTTATCACCCTAAAGTAATTAGGGAGAGTGTTTTATTGTACTTGATCAGTATTGATTTGAAAAATCCTTGGTTAAGGTAGAATGATGTTTTGTAAATAGTTTACAAATGTCAGTAATTGAATTAATAGCTAATAATGGAGAGCTAACATGATTGGACTCAAAATAGAGTAGACGTTAATTTCATTCTCTATATTTAATTGAAAATATATATGATTAAAGCATTGAATTGTATGAAAAAATCATGTATGAAAAGGTTAGTTAAAACCATTTCAACATTTATAAATATTTAAGTGATCATGATGTGTTACTAAATGTCAATCTTGATCTATAGATATAAAATATTTAATTAGAAAATTAAAGATAAATTAAAGGATTTTAGTTTATCTAATCTTAAATATGATTTAAGGTTATAATTTGCCTCCATTGACAACATATTTGAGAACCTAATACATCATACATAAAGAGGATGTTGAAAAAGAGAAAAAGTGATTTAATCAAGTTGGACTTAATAAAGTTTGAGAAACTTTATGATTAAATATGAGATATTTAATAAATAAGGATCAATATGAGATATTAGATCTTATTAAGGCATAATTGGTATTTAATTATAGTTATTCATAATTTTAATTAAAATTCAATTATGCCAATTTCAATTAAATATTAATTGAAAATTACTAAAATTTCTAAAACCTATAATAAATAGGCTTAAGTTCTAAGGGAGTTAGCACTCCTTACCTAACCCTCTCTATACTACTTGTAGAGTTCTTTCAACTTGCTTTGTGGACATAGTTAGCGACTGAGCACTTGTGTGACTATAGTGGTTGAGGATGAGCCAGTTTCGAAAATAGTTCGAGATATATGATAAGGAAAGGACAAAGCTTCAAAAAAAGGTATGAATTATGATTCATGTTTTATTATGATTTTGTATATTAATTATTTTATAGAATTTAAGTGATCTTAGCTTTCGAGAAATCAAAAGAAGTTTTGTAATTATTCCTCTGCACGAGGGAGCATATTCTATCTTGATCTCGCTACAACATGTTGGATTCTATATAAAGGTACTTTCATTAAGAAGTAATCTTTTAAGATGTTACACCATTTCAAAGTAATTGACATGTAAAAAATGAAGCACTCATGGAAAATGTAATGTTGATCACTACTTGTTGAGATTGCTTTCTTGCAACAATGATAAACAGTCACTTATTTGTAAGTTAATATCATTTAGCCATCTTATGTATAATTGAGAACCATGGAGATTCAGTGCTAGTAGGCCAATATTTGTTATTGAATTAGTATTGGACAATGTTAGGTACAAAGCTACTGAAAAAAGGTCCATAGTGTTTGTCTTAATATGGGAAACAAGAATGAAATGGTTAATGAAGATTCACATTACATGAATATGTTTCGAAATGATCTTCAAAGTAATTTCTAGAATTGTACTAGTTAGGATGTTGTTGATATCCTTTAGGTAGGTGATTTTAAGCTATCTTAAGCAATTTGGATCTAAAAGGATTCCCAAATCTAGGAATATGGTTGACTTATAGATTGAAACATATAGTTGACTTATAGATTGAAATATATCCTATCTCAATAAAGATAAGTTTCAAGTTGATAAATAAAAATGAGACCTTAATAACATGGTTATTAGGTATAAAAGATGTTTAATAGCTTGAAAAAGATGTGAGTTTTGTTTTGAAAGATGTCCTAATACACAACTTTTAAGTTAGAATTGATATAAGTGACGTGATAATAGTAGAGTAAAAATTAAGTTAAAATTTTAAAATATTGATTTTGTCAATGTTGCAAATACATATTGGACTTTGTATTAGGTTTAGTTCTAATAAAGTATAGGATTAGTATCTTGTTAATACCGAGTACAATTTTAAATAATTTTTTAAATTATAAAAGTAATAAATAATTTTTAAAATTTTCAAAATAGTCCTTTTTATGTAGTATTGATTAATTTTATTTAAAAAAATTTCATGTATTAAGCACAAACTAGTTGTACATATAAAATACAATGCTAAATGTCACAAAGGATTAGTGACTATCAATGACTACAAGTGGAGCTTTAAAAGAAGTAGTAAATAGAAACTAGATATTCCTAGAGGAAAAGAGGTATTGCTTGTCCTGCAATATATGGTAATGAATGTTGATCTGAAGCCTTATGTGTTGCATAATTTGATTGTTGAATTGTTCCTTAGAAAGGCATCTATCTTGAAATATCCTATAGTTTCTTTCATCCCAAATTGTTGTAACCATTAATGAGAGAATTAACCAAAAATATTTGTAAACAGTGCTATTGGTGTGTTTTCTACAATAAGCATTTATTACCACTTTGGCTCACACTTTTCTTCTTCCTAGATTTTGATTTAGGAAGTTAGTTTTGTATTTAATAACCTGAATTCTACATAAATATTTACCAATGTCATATTTATCAAATTTTTCATACTAATTGAAATTCGTTCAAGTTGTGCTTATCAAAAGAGTCTACATTCTGTTTAAAACCATTTGATTTTTAAACATGTTCATGATAAAGCAAACACAAGCAAGAGGCGGTGAATTGTGTGTTACTTAAAAAAAATTGTAAGTTACTACCAATTCTTGTAAACGATAAGAACTTGATAAATTTCAGTATAAAAGTCTGCAAATAGAAGGTGCTTATTAAAGTTTGAAACAAAAAGAGCCTGTTAACATTTAAAAAATGAAAGGAGCCTGCTAATGTTAAAGAAGAAAGGAGCCTGTTAATGTTTAAAGTGAAAAGAGCCTGTTAAAAATGAAAAAAGCTTGTTAATGTTTAAAAATGAAAGGAACCAGATAAAAAAAGCCTATTACCGAAGGAAACCTCTTGCAAAGCCTATTCCAAAAATGAAGGAGCCTCTTATAAATTAAATACACACATTGTAATGCAAAAATTTAAAGGTTAAGAAAGACAGAGAGTGACACAGTTGATTTATATTTGTTCGACTTATAACAAAGTCTACGTCTAGTTCCCAAGTATTCAACTTGAGTATTTCACCATAAACCTCCAAGTAGTAAATTTTCATGTCTCCAAGCCCATAAGTACATATTTTTCAAGATTTTTTAACCTTCTACCCTCGTAGTGTTCAACAAACCACTTAAGCTCTCAAAAAAATGTACAAGGGGTTTAACAGTCTCCCTCAATAGAGTATTTTCACTTTCTAAGGCACAAGGAATTTGATATAGATATAACTTTCAAGAATATTGATGATGTTGAAGTATTTCAAAAATGCAAATGCAATGGATCTTCTTTAAGAAGACATTTTCTTTTACTCGTCGTTGCTTCATTTTAGTTTTAAGTTGACTTTGTATCTAACGAATCTTCCATATCATTTCTACTAGAATCTTCCAATATTCAAACGTTAAGAGAAAAGTTTTATCAAAATTTTTGGAGCTAATTTTTCAAATTAGTAAGATCCTTCTAAATGTTGTGGAATCATTTCTAACAAAGTAAGTTCATTAAAAAAGTTTCTTTAAGAAAGAAGGCCTTTTTCCTATGATTTTATTTCCTTTTAAGAATTATTTCATTACCAATAAAAGGAAATAAGTTCGATTTGAATTTTGAATTATTATATAGTTATCTTCAAAATCATTAATGACAAACCTTGAGCCAATAATCTCCACCTTTTGATGATAACAAGCAATAATAGATATATTTTCAAAATTCAAATAATGATAAAAGATTTCAAAAGATACCTTTAAACTTTACATGTCCTTACTCACAGTCATTAGTAGATTCAGCCTATCTTACAACCTTTAAAGAAAGGAGCCCATTATGCATATCACATATTTAAACTTTACAAACTTAGTTCAACAATATTTCGATAGTTAGCAAAAATATATCACAGATATATCATTAAAAGCAAGTATATCATTAACTCTCCCTCTTTTTCATTATCAAAAAATAGAGGGCAAATAGCTAAAAAGACAAAAAAATAATACAAGTATGTAAAAATAAACCAAGAAAAATAACGAAAAAGTTATTTAGGAGATTCAAAAAAAATTTGAAGAAAAAATTCCATGTCAAGAATTTGATTGTGTATGTTATCGATCTAGATATGCAATTGATCTTGATTGGAAAGAATTTCCTTAAATTATTGAAGCATCAGATCATTTGTGCTCTATAGTGTAGTGGGGGTTGATTTTTGTGGGGTGGGACCTAAAAGGTCTACTACTCTTTCAATTTTATTCTCCACCCACATATTATCTTTCAGCTTATCTCCGAATTGTTAGGGAATAGAAGAATGAAACTTTCTAGGTTTATACCAATCTAGATTGTCAAAAGACACTACATAATAAGCAAAAATTTTAGTTAGAGGCATCCCATACGGCCGAACACAGTGGTATTCTTATGACTTCCCTTTTGTACCAAAAATTTCAGGATCATTGTTAGGAGGTTCTTCTTATTACCCTTTAGAATATTGTACACCACATATGCATCCAGTGCACTTCATGTACTTTCTTATCGTTAAAACTGGGTTGATGAGTAGTGGAAGGTGGTGCGAAACTTCTGGAACAGAAGGTAGATGGAGTAGGAGTAGGTGGAGTAAGAATGGGTACTGAGAATGAAAGAGAGTAGAGCCTTACTTTTCTCGCTGGATCCCTCTTACTAGAAGATCCTTCTTCATCTTCTTTTTCTTATTCCTCCTCTTTTTTTTTCTTCTCTGACCTTTTCTTCTTCTTTTTCTTCATCCTTTTCTTCTTTTTGTTGTGTTTAAATCTGTTTGATTTTTGCTTGCTTTCGTATGTTGAAATTGGTTGCGATTTAATTCAAATTTGAAATGAATTGAGTGAAATTGGTGTCGATGTTGCTTTAATCTTAATTGGATTATTTTGAAAATGCGGCATGACCTAAATAAGAAGAATTGCTCATGAAAATGACATCATGGTAAGTCACAGCCACAGTTGTGACTTAACAAGTCATAGCTCACAACCGTGACTTAACTTGCATGATTATGACTTGTTAAGTTACAACTGTGGCTTAATATATAGAACGGGTAACATTATTTTAATCAATAATTTTATTTCATGGCAACTGTAAGTTAAAAGGGCATGAAAACTTAAACCTAACATGACACTATAAATAGAAAGAGTGACGTTTGGACGCAGACAATTTCTAGATACTATTCTTCATCATTCAAGCACATACGGTTGGAACAAGAAGGAAAAATGGAGAGATAGAAAGGGAGAGGGAGAACAGAGCTTCAGCTGAGAGAAGGAAGAAGTGAAATAGAGGAGAAAGAGAGAACTGTAATAGAGAGAGTGAGTTCAGACTAGAGGCAGAAGGCAAGAGCCAATACTAAAGAGGTGGAGTTTAACTAGAGATCCATCGTCATCTTCATCATCCAAGAGGCCATTCAGTTGTTCATTCCTATTCATTTCTGTTGCTGTTTTGTGAAACATTTCTATTGAACTCCTTTATATTTTATCTGCTAAACTTATTTTCTTTAGTAAAAGTTGTTGTGACTTACATGTCACAACCGTGTAAGCGGGTAACATTCTTTTAATCAATAATTTTATTACGTGGCAATTGTAAGTTGAAGGGGCATAAAAACCTAAACCTAGCATGACACTATAAATAGAAAGAATGAAGCCTAGAGGTAGATACTATTCTTCATTATTCACATACATTTGGTTGGAATAAGAAAGAAAAATAGAGAGACACAGAGGGAGGGGGAGAACAGAGCTTCGACTGAGAGAAGAAAGAAGAGAAATAGAGGAAGAGAGACAAGTAACAGAGAGAGTGAGCTCGGACAAGAGGCAGAAGGTGAGAGTCAATGCTATAGAGGTGGAGTTTGATTGGAGATCCAGCACTAGCTTCATCATCCAAGAGGCCATTTGGTTGTTCATTCCTTTTCATCTTTACTGCTGTGTTGCGAAACAATTTTGTTGAACTCCTTTATATTTTATTGTTGAACCTATTTTCTTTATTAAAGATTGATAGTCTATTCGATATTCACTATTTTATTACTTTAATACTTTTATTATTTTTCAATATTGGATTGAAGTATTTGAGAATGATGAATGATGTTTATGCTATAATGGGTTGATCTTTTTTTCTTTAGGATTAATATAGCTACTTTAATTAACTATGCATAAATGAGTTGCGATTTTGTTATTTTAGTAATTATTATGGTTAAATGAAGGATCAAGAGAAGAAGTTTAATATAGAACAAGAAACCATAGATGCTTAGGTTAAGAACTAGAAATATATTAACTTAAGTGATAATTTGTAGTCAGGTTTCCATAATTAATTCGGATAATAACTTATTGAACACGAAAACTATATTAGTTCATTATTCGAGTTGATTTAGAACCTAACTGTTAATTTTAGTAAGAAAACTACTTAATCATTTTCCTTTAGTCATGCATAGGAGATTAAATTAGTGAAATTAATTTTGATTTTTGCTCTCAATTAATTCTCTTTACTTTTCAATTGAATTTTGTCATTTCCCTTAAAGTCTTTACTTAACCAATCGAGATAGAGTGTTTAGGATTACATCTGTTTTTATTTTGGTTCAAGATTAATTTTAGTGGACAATTTCACCTCCATGAGAGACGACCCTGTGTAATCAACTACAACTACCTCTTATACTTATGAGTCGGATAGCTTAGGTATTTTTAGAACTTATTTTGGGCATAACACTTTTTCTTCTTCTTTTTCTTTTTTTTATTCACTAGATTTGGAGACATTGTTGTTTGGTTGTTGGTTTATTGTGTTCAAAAGATTAATCAAATTCTGATTCTAGGGACAACATAGCTAAAATCTTTCTTTTGCTCTCATCTAGAGTCTCTTGAATGAGTGTTTCTAAAACTTGGGGCTTAGAGGTAATAGAACCAGTTCAGTAGGAGGGATTAACGATCCTACTATTAGGGACAGAGAAGAAGACTTAGAATAAGAGTTTGTTCATGGTGAAGAGTTTAGCTATGGCCAGAAGTGGAGCCTACGAAAGGATCAGGTTAGAAGGAGTCTACTGGTATCTGCAAAGAGAAGTAGCATAGAATCTTCATATAGGATTAATATAAGATAGTTTGCACATATCAAGCTCTTTTTCTAATACAAAAAACCTATCTTCAAACAATGGCTTAATAAAGGTATGAACGACTTAATTATAAATTTTAATATCTAAGAAAATGATGTTTGGTTTCAATATGCTTAGTTCTAGAATGATGCATAGGATTTTTAAAGAGATTTATTGAACTTTTAAAGTCACATAGTATAGGAATATGATCAAAGTTCAGATAAAAATTTTAGAGTTAATGTTTCATCCATAAGATTTGAGAGCAACAGCTAGCAACTTCTATATATTCCACTTTAGTTGTCGAAAGCGTTGAGCAATTTTGTTTCTTGCCAGACCAAGAAATTGGACATCCTTCAAAAAATTGACAGTAACCACTTATGCTTTTCCTATCAACTTTATCACCTACATAATCTACATCACAATAGCCAACTATGTCAAAAAATCAATTTTTGGATACCATAATTGAAAGTCCGAAATTCTGGAAAGATAGCGAAAGATCTTCTTGATTACTTGAAGGTGGCTCTTTTTTGGATTTGATTGAAAGCATGCGCAAAGACACATACTTAGCATGATATCTAGTATTAAGCTTATGAGATATAGTAGTGATCTAATCATTCCTCTATACTTTTTCTCATCCATAGGCTTGCCTTCTTCAACATTATCAAGTTTAGTTCCAGAATACATGGGAAAACCTATCGGTTTGGCATTCTTAAAATGATATTTCTTGATGAGTTCCTTTGTATATTTGTCTTGAATAATGAAGATTCCTTTTCTACTTGCCTAATTTGTAACTTAAGAAAAAAAATGATAGTTTTCCTATCATACTCATTTCAAACTCCCCCTATATTAATGCTAACAATTTTTCCCAGAAAGATTGATTAATAGCACCAAATATTATGTCATCAACATATATCTTCACTATAAGTAAATTGCATTTTTCTTATTAAATAAATTTTATCCACCTTTCTCCTTTCGAAGAAAATTACTTAACCTCTCATACTATGCTAAAGGAGCCTACTTTAGACCATATAGAATTTTAGTCAACTTCATAACATAATTATAATGGTTTTCATCTTCAAAACCTAGAGGTTACTTACTTATTTTTTAATATATCAATTTAAGAAGGCACTTTTAACATCCATTTAGAATAATTTAAATTTTTCTATAGCATGCAAAGGAAAGTCAAATTCTAATTGATTCTAATCTAGTATCAAGTTAATAAGTCTCATTAAAATCAATACTTGCCTATTGATTATAACCTTAAGCTACAAGTCAAGCTTTGTTTCTTACTACCTTACCATTTTCGTCAAGTTTTTTTTTAAAACCCAATGTGTTCCAATGATTCACTTATTTTTTGGAAAAGGTAATATATTACAAACTTTATTTTTGTCAAACTAATGTAGTTCATCTTTTATAGTTGAAACCCAATGTTCATCAAAAAGAGCCTCTTCAACTGTCTTTGGTTCTAATTTTGAAATGAAGGCAACAGAATTGTTTTCTAAGCATGATCTGGTTTTTAGACTTTTAAAAGGGTCTCCAAGAATGTACTAATGTGTATCTTAACCTTTTCATTCTTTTCGTGTTCTTCGTTGCACTGGCTCTTACTGAGATGAAGAAGCCTGCTCCATCTTGGCTTTAGAAAGACCTTCTTGATCTTATAATTCTAAAGATACTATAGGTTTACTTTAAGTTTGCAATGTATTTTTAGGAACCAAAGGAAGCTCTTCATCATCTGAATCAGTTGCTATTGTAGAGGGTAGTGGTTCATCAAATACCACATTTATTGATTCTTCTATCCTCTTTTTTCTTTTATTATAAACTCTTAATCCTTTGCGGGCAATACTATAACCCAGAAAAATAGCATCATCTGATCTCGCATCAAAATTTCCAAGGTTGTCCTTTCCATTATTTAATACGAAACATTTGTAGCCAAACGCTCGAAAGTAAACGACATTCAATTTTCTTCTTTTCCATAACTTATAGGAGATCCTTTTAAGAATAGGGCTTATAAGGTACTTGTTAAGTATATAACAAATATTAGATATGACTTCTGCCCAGTAACTATGAGGTAGACCACTTTCACACAACATTATCCTGGCCATATCAGTAAGAGTCTTGTTCTTTCTCTCAATAACTCCATTTTACTAAGGAGTCCTTGGAATAAAAAATTATAAGTTATGCCATTTTCATTACAAAACTATTCAAATTTTTCTGTTATCGAATTCCCCTCCATGATCACTCTAAATAGATGTAATGCAGTACCTTTTTTCAATATGAATTTTCTGTAAAACTTCTCAAAAACTTCAAAAGTATCGTCCTTATTTGGTAGAAAATAAACCCATGTAAATATAGAATAATCATCTATTATAACAAAACCATGGGGTTTACCGTAAAAGCTTTGAGTCCTAGTAGAACCAATAAATCTATATGTACAAGTTTAAGTGGTCGATTAGTAGAAACAATATTTCTAGGAGGAAAGCTACTTCTGATTTGTTTTCATTTTAAACAAGCTTCACAAACCTAATTACTCTTAAACTTTAAGCTTGGTAATCCTCTTACTAACTCATTTTTGGATAATTTTGATAGGATGCTCATGCTAGCATGTACAAATCTTCTATGCCGGATCAATCAATCCTTTTCTAGTAAAACAAAACACTTAACATTTTGTGAAGACATGTCTTCCAATTGATCCCAATATATATTTTGATTTCTAAGGCCAACAAATACAATGTTGTCATTAAGATTATCAATAATTTCACAATGGCACGCATAAAAGTACTATACAACCTTTATTACATAATTGACTTATACTTAACAAGTTATATTTCAATCCATCAATATAAAGAACATTATCAATATAAGCAAAATTAAGGTCACTAATTTTACCAATTCCAGTGAATTTTGCCTTTTTTTAATTGGCAAACACAATGTTACCTCCATCTTTCCTTTAAATTAATATAGTTGAAATGTGATATTTCACTTGTCATGTGTCTCAAACAACCACTATCAATTATCCATTGATTTCTCTTGTCTCTATGCTGAAGCATATCTATAGAATGTATTATCTCATTTTAGGTACCTAATTTTTTATAGTTCCTTTCAAGTTAGTACTTAGACCTTTCGGTCTCTAAAATTACATTTGAGATAATTCCTTCATTTTTTCAAAGTTACAAGAATGACTAATATGACCATGTCTACCATAGTAATTTCACAAAACAAATGAATGAAAATTATTGTAATTTTTTATATTTATTAGGTTCCTGCTAGTTTGACTATGACTATTGCTGGATTTAACTAAGAAACTATTGTATAGCCTAATATTACTATTTTCATTATATCCTATTCCAGCTTACCAAAAACACCTTTACTATTCCTAAGTAATGCATTAAGATTGTTCCTTCCATTAACAAAATTGGCAAGATCCTTTATTAGAGAAATGATTTTTTTAGCAAATCTTTCTTTCTCAAGTTCTAGAGTAGTAACTTTTTCTTCTAATTTTTTTACCTCAATGGAATCATTTTCAAGCAATGCATTATATAAATTACTTGTCTTTTGTTCCAAGAATTCCCTTTCAAAGACTTTTTTCATATTGTCATTTTCAAGAGACATAATTTAAGACAATAAATTCTTATTCTCATATTCTAATAATTTAATGTTATTCGTTCAAGATGCATCATTATTTTGGTCTTCTCAACATTTTTCAAATACTACATTGTTAATTTTTATACTGATCATACAATTCATAATATGAATCTCTTAATTCATCAATTTCAATATCAGTGTCAGAATAATATACCTCATCATCTTCTGGTTCAGCCATAAAGAAAACATTATTGACGTTTTCAGGTTATTTTTTCTTCAAAGTTTTAAAAATTATCATCTGACTAGGCTGTAGTTATAACTTGCTTTCTGGGTTTTCTATTATATGTTTTATCATTTTGAAGAAGAGGACATTCTGGTCTTGTGTGTCCAAGCTTCTTGTAGTGATAGCGTATGATTTGATTATTTTTTGAATTACTACTACTGCTACTATTTACTATTGCTGATGTTGCCTTTAGATAGGAATTTTTTATTTCCACTTTTCTTGTTTCCTTCTCTTTTCTTCATTAACTTCTTTTTATAGAAGCATGCATATTTTCTGACTATGAAATTGAATTCGTCATCTCCATCTGTTTGCAACTTAGTGTCGCTTTCATCACCATCTGATGGATTTGATTCAGCAGCTACTTTTAGTGTCATTCCTCTTCTTTATTAAGATCCTTCATCTTGGCTAAGTTTGGCTTCATAGATCGTCAGGTTTCCTCTTAACCAGTCGACTGCAATAGTGTCGAGATCCTTTGCTATAGAATAGTAGGATATCTTTTCGTACTCTTCTAGAGTGCATATATCCAATAATGTCTTGCTTTAGCATTCATCTGTGCATTTCTTCTATAAGCATCAATCCACATTTCTACGTCTTTAATAGCAGAGGGTGTGGCTCCAACTTTGATAGCTTGCCAGATTTTGATATCTATAGATTAAAGATAAACAGCCATTCTCTCTTTTTAATAGGAATAGTTGTTTTTGTAGAAATAAGGAGGCTTTGAGATAGATTGCCCTTCAAGGCTTCTCAAATTCTTTTCCATGATCTATCACATGTTGCAAAGCACAATAAATGTGAAACCTTTCTCTGATACAAAATGATAAAGCAAACACACGCAAAGGGAGGGGGGTGAATTGTGTGTGACTTTTTACAAATTTTCAAGTTACTATTAATTTGTGTAAACTATAATAACCTGCTAAATTTTAATAGAAAAGTTTGTAAATACAAGTCTGTTAAAGTTTAAAACGAAAGGAGCCTATTAAAAATAAAATGAGCCTATTAATGAAGGAACCCTCTTACAATATTAAAACAGAAGAAGCCTATTCCAAAAGTGAAAGAGCCTTTTGTAAATTAAACACATACACTGTAATGCAAAAATTTAAAAGTTAAGAAAGAGAAAGACAGTGAACTAGTTGATTTATACTGGTTTGGCTTATAACGAAGCCTACGTCCAGTCCCTAAGTATTCAACTTGAGTATTTCATTATAAAACTCCAAGTAGAAAATTTTCACCAGCCTCTCTAAACTCATAAGTACATATTTTTCAAGGTTCTTCAACCTTCCACACTTGTAATGTTTAACAAGCCAATATAAGCTCTCAAAAAAATGTATAAAAGGCTAACACTCTCTCTCAATAAAATGTTTTCAATTTCGAAGGCACAAGGAGTTTGATATAAATATAACTTTCAAGAATATTGATGTTGCTGAAGTATTTCGTAGATCTGTGTGTGTTTTTTTGCAATTGTAATGGCTCTTCCTTAAGTAGACATTTTCTTCAACTAGTCGTTGCTTCATTTTAATTTTGAGTTGACTTTGTATCTAATGAATCTTCGTTCTCATCCCAATTGGAATCTTCTAATATCTAGATGTTAAAATAAAAGTTTTGTCAAACTTTTTGGAGCTAATTGTTTAAATTAATAAGATCCTTCCAGATGTTTTGGAATCCTTTCTAATAAGGTAAGTTCATTAAAAAGGTTCCTGCCAAAAACAAGACATTTTTCCTACGATTTTATTTCATTTTAAAAATTATGTCATTACTAATAAGAGGAAATAACTCTGATTTGAATTTTGAAATATTATATGGTTATCATTAAAATCATTAATAACAAACTTTGAGCTAACAGTTCACATTGTAGTTTATAGGATGATTTGGGACCAAATTATGCTATATCAAAACTCTAGTAGAATTTATCAATGACTCTTTTAGTTTGATTCCACTAATACATGCCTCTATAACCACCAAAGCTAACTTATATTCATATTAAAGTAGTATGTCACAATAAAATTGAGAAGCTAAGTAGTATCACCCAATAGTTTGCCTTATAATTCAAGATAGCAAGTTGACTACGGTGAGAAGAGGAGTTGATGGGAATGGTGATGAGTCAGAAATGTTTAATGTACGATTTCACTTCTAGCTATGGGACTTTCATTCACTATAAATCTTTTATGGGCATTAAACTCGAGAAAGAAGACACTAAATAAAGCTTGAAATTAATAAAGATGCACCAACTTTTCTCTTCCTATGTGATAACCATCTCCCTATTTTGCATGGCAGTGTTAATCTCCATATAGTTCTCTGTCAGTTGACCTGCATATGCTTGTGTGTTATATGCATGACAATTCTCATTGTTTTGTGTATGTTTCAGAAAATGTGTCTGTCGTTGCTTCTCTTTTCCTTGACTTTAATTTTCTAAAAGTGAAAATGTTAATGGAGAGTTGTTGGCAATATAGCTAGCAAAAGACTGTGAACTAGAGAGTGGTCAGTGGCAACTAGCTAATGAGAAGACAAACGAGAGGGTAACTTTATCTAGAACTAGTAAGTTCTGTAACTATTCTTCTCATCAAATTCAGGATATATATGCATAATGATTCATTCCTTTCATTCCAGATAACTTATAGGCATGTTCCAAGTCCATTTAAGTAGGCAACATGGTCACCTTTAGGAATGTCATTATTATTTTTTAGCCATAGTAGAGTATCTGAGAAATCCTCCAACTTAATGTGTCAATAGATACGAACTTTTTATTAGGAAACTAGGACAAGATCCAATCCCAATTATAGCAGAGTAATTACAAAACTTGTCATATTTTGATTTTCCAAAAATTAATATCATTTCAATTCTATAAAACGATTAACACATAAATCGTAACAAAGCTTGAATCTTAATTCGTACCTTATTCTGAAGGACTAACTTTCTTACAAGGCTT
>JANSVB020000158.1:770463-789857 GCA_025504935.2 Erythroxylum haughtii | reverse complement strand
ATGATGTGAAGATTAGCAAACTTAAACATTAAATTTGATATATATTAAAAAAAATATAAACATAATAATAAAACCAAACATATTTTTGTTTTCAGTTTTTATTAGAAATCTCAACCAAATAAGTTTTTGTTTTCAGTTTTTATATTGCAAATCTCAACTAAACAGGTTTTCGTTTTTTTAGAGAAAAAAAATAGAAACAAAAAACAGGAAACAAAAACTGAAAACAACAACAGAAAAACAAAAGTGGAACTAAACGACCCCTAAGGCTATGTTTAGTTAGGAATTTATTAATGGAATGAAATAGAATGTAATATTATTTTATCAATTGAGAGGAAGGTTTACAATAAAATGGAATGAGATGAGTTAGAAGAGGAGGGTTTCGTATTACATCTTATTTCATCCTAAATAGTAAAAAAGAAAATTCTTTTAGAGAATTTAAGATGAAATATAAAAATAATAAATATATGATATTCTCAATATATGTTCATAATACCAATTATACCCCTACCCTTCCCAGATAACAAGCAAGAAAATACACAAATTGGTGTTGGGCGTACAACAGTCATTGTAGTAGTGGAGGAGGAGCGTCGTCGATCAGGTAATAGGCACATCAACCATCAGATTTTACATGTTGTGTTACTAGTAGTCTTTGACAAAGTTTGGAACTTTGGTCAGAGGAAAACCGCAGCAGCTTCTTCAATTTTTCGATCCCTTCATTCCTATAAACTGTGCGATGCTTTTAACTGTATATATAATATATGCTATGAAGTTTGGTGAAGTTTACTACTCTCTATTTTACGTCTGTGTGTTCTGTTCAGATTTTTCTTTCTGTTCTGTTCATATTTTTACGTCTGCTCTGCATTTTCAACATCTCGTTTGAATACGTATCAGCATTGCTAAAGTTTGCAATTTCCTCATTATTCGGCAATCTTATTCTTGTTGCAGTAGGTTTTGTTCATGATAAGGTAAAACTTGCTACCTGCTAAATAAAATCTGGTGAAATTCATTACCAATGTTGTTGATAGAAAAAACGAAAATGTCTTAAAATGTTTCTACTTTTTCATTATTTTCTTTAACCGTAATCCCTCTTTAGGTTGTTTCCTATACAGCTCATGCTAATTATCTTTTCAACTAGGAGAAACAATGATTTGTTCCCCTAACTTCTTGGTGGAGCAATCTATCAACATAAAATATGCAACTATAACAGTACTTCTAAAATAAAATAAGCTAAATGATACCTTAATGGTATATACAATTAGTAATTAGTACATTATATGCAAATTGATAGATTTGAGATTTCTCTAATCAATTTTCAATTAACATCATTCAATCAAATGTTGGGTATAAAACATAGCAAATTTATGTTGATTATACATTTCTTGGTTTTATCTTGAGATTATATTGGAATAACGACGGTATAATATACTTTGAAGATCTTGACAGCAGCCTTTTTCTCTGTCATGGTTCATTTTTAGCATCATAATTTACACTTTTAATACTGGGGGTTAAAAAAACTACATTGGAATAACAAGGAAATGATATACTATATTAATCTGGACAGCAGCCCTTTTCTTTGTCGTGGTTCATTTTTACCATCGTAATTTATAATTTTAATATTGAGGGTTAAAAAAAATTGTCGAGGAATGAGGGTTGACTTTGTCGGCCAGGAATTATCAGTGAAGAAAAGATTACAAAAATAAAGAAGTTAAAAGGATATTTTAACTTCTTTATGTTAACGTGGTATAGATCAACATTTCATTCACTCTGTTGTCTGTGCTTACCATATCTCCCTTTCTATTATCTGTATCTCACTCATTTTATATGTTGTGTGTTGTCTTATTTGGGGAGTTTTCAATCCATCTCGCTGTCTTCTTTGTTTTGCTTTGTTATAACTTTTTTTTGCTTTGTTATAACTTTCCTTCAAATTTTAGTGCGGGAATGATTCAGATTTCCCTCAGTTTGAAGCTTTCCTTTAATGTTGCTTGTTGTTATTTTTATAACATCATATATAAATGGACATATCTATGTCATACTTGTTTTATTTTGATTTTCACAATCTAAAACCTACTCATAATTTTGTTTTTAGAAATAAATGGTGAAGGTAATTGAGTGAATAATCAAATTAGAAAATTGATTCGTATACATCAATTAGTGCTTGTTCATGTTGCTTATCTTATGGTATATTGGTGGGTGTTACGAAAGAGACGTGCCAAAGACAAACTTCAAATGCTTACACCATTAGAGAGATCACAATCAAGGGAGAGTATCATGCGAAGAATTTTATTTCATTCCAATGTGAGAAATATAATTAGAATGCAACCTAAACCATTTGTTGAATTATGTGATTTATTAGTTGGAAAAAATGTGCTTCGACCCACTGTGAACGCAATTGTTGAAGAATAAGTAGTGAAGTTTCTATACATATTAGAGCCTAACGTTACCAATCGGGAGATTGCATTCTTTTCGAGTTGATATGGGGAAACTGTAAGTCGTCATTTTCATAGCATTTTGAAAGCAGTTATAGAGCTAGAAGACATCTTTCTAAGACAAGCTGACGGATTAGAAAGCCCTTCAGAAATATTGAACAGTAGTAGATTCTACCCATTTTTTAAAGGTGATTTCTTTTCTTAACTTAGTATAATTATATTAAATACACATAATGTTTCATAATAATATAGTTCAATGTCATCATTGTGTTGATGCAATTGATGGTACACATATCCGTTTCAAAGTACCTGCTTGAAATGCTCTTAGGTTTCGTTGGAGAAAGGATTATCCAACACAAAATGTGTTATGTGCTTGTTCTTTTAATATGAAGTTCACATATGTATTGGCTAGGTGGGAAGGAATAGCATCCGATTCACGGATTATAAAAGGTGCATTAACCAGGCAATACTCTCTTAAAATTCCCCAAGGTAAAAATAGGGCTTAAATCTTATTAATTAATAATTGTCATAAATTACATTTTGATATAGTTTTATTCATCATAAGAAAATACGATCTTGTTGATGCTAGATTCACATTGACAAGTGGACTTATTACTTCGTGTAGAGGGAAATGATATCACTTAAAAGAATATTCAAGGAATCCTCCACAAAATGCTCATGAATTATTCAATCATCGACAGTCATCGCTATCAAAAGGGCATTTGGTGTGTTAAAAAAAGGTTCCCTATTCCAGCATCCACCACAGAACCAACATATAGCATTCAGACACAAAAAAAATTATTCTGGCTTATGCCATTTTGCACAATTTCTTAATTGGTGCATATCCAAATGATCCATTCCTTAATGAAGAGTACAATGGAGGGGAAAATGATAACTAAGATGGTTATGAAAATAACGATAGAGATAACGCATGCAGTGGGGAAATTATAAAAGATAACATTGTTGCTCCTATGTGGGCTGGTTACACTTTAGGATAGATATTGCCACATCACAATAAATTTATGTGTTCCATTATTTTTCATTACTTAAAAAATATTTAATGGCTACTTTTATTTAAATATGACGTTGTTTCTTAGTAGTAATGTTTTCACATGCAATTATCTCTTTGTAATGCTTATTCATTATTTTCACTAATTTTTTACTGTTCTTGCCTTTTATATTATTTGGAAATATTTGAAGCTTCAATATTGTGTATGCTTTAGATATATAAAGTTTAGCCTTTGTAGTTGAATTTGTAACATATAGAATGTCACCCTGAAGAGAGTTGTGCATTTGGAATCAAGCTATGGATGATGCCTTGGTTGATGCATACTTGCACCAGCATCGATAAGGCAATTGAGTTGATGACTTTCACAACTAATGCACTTGAAACAATTGAAGCTAAACTAATGGAAAATTTTCCTGATAAAGGAATCGATAAGGAAAAAATAAAAAAACGCAACAAGATTATCAAGAGTAAGTGGAGTAAGTGTTTTGATTTATTATCAAATGAGATAGTGGATTTGCATGGAGTCCTATAAAAAATGTGTGGAGTGTTGAGCCAAAAGTGTGGGAGCGCTTGATCTAGATGAACTTGTTTATTATTTTGTTGGAAGAAAATGTGATAGATGTTATGATTTGGTTGATTCATGAACTTGTTTTTGTAATAGGCTAAATCAGAAGCCACCGAATGGAGCGAGAAGCCTATTCATAACTATGAGAAGAAGGTGGAGATTTATGATCGTGATAGAACAAAGAGGGAACATGCTGAAACAACACATGAGATAAGAAAAAGGCGTACCATTTCTGTCGAAAGTGGATTTTCAAACACCATGGATGACAATGATGAAATGTTGTTTCGCAATGAGTTAAGTTTCGGAGACAATGTAATGATGGATGGTGATCGTATTGAATCTCCAATGGGAATTCCATCTCAGTCTCAAAATGCAAACCCGGGTACATTTAGGAAAAGGAAAAACAGGGCATCCTTTGATGATGATGGAGATGTCATCAAAGATGGACTTAACACATTTGCTGAAGCCATTATAAATTCCACTTCACTATTGGTTAAACCACTTCCGATTTCAGAAGAAAAACTATATAATCATTTGGTGGAGTTGGGAGTGGAAGGTTCAAAATTGTATGAAAGTTATATTTTTCTTGTTTGTAGGTCTGATGAGGTGAGGGCATTACTTGTGTATATTAGGAGTACATTGATGACTTGGTGTCTTTTGGATATTGGAGTTTAGTATGTCTAGTCTCTTGTCCCTCTCCTACATTTTGGTCACATATTTTGTGGATGGAATTGATAGTCATTGTTGCCGGTTTTGCAATTTGTTTTTGATATATGTATCTCAGTAGATGATTGACTAGCAACTAAATGAAGACTCAACTTTTCATGATTTGTTGCTTTGATGTTGTTTATTCTGACCTTGATCATTTATAATATTTTCAATGCCCATGATGAATATTTTTATGTTGTCTTGCAGTTTTTGATTCACAAATGCATGTTAGATTTATTTGCCACTAACGGTGATGGTACTTATTTTTCCATCTTTGGAAATACACAGCAACAGTTGCTAATAGAAGAGTTGGATTTGCACCTAGTGCCTGTCCCTAGTCCTGAACAAAGTCCGAGGTTTTTGTAACAATAAATCCATGGAAGATCCATGCGTAATTGTATTGGAGAAAAAATGGCTCAAAAGCCTTTAAATGTCGTGTAATTGCAGAGCTTATTGTAGAACATAAGACTTTTGCTTTAATTCCAACTTATACATCTCAACGTGGGCAAGTTAACTTTGAAACACAGCATCTATTTTCTTCCAGGGAAGGAAATCCTGGTGGAATTGTTACAAAGATGTGTTTTGGTTCTTCACGGCCTTCAATTCTAATTAATGAGTAAAACAGCACCATGGTGCATATTTTTCCAGGCAAAGCAAAGCATTGAGCCAAAATTCTATTGGATCACCAGAAGCATATGTAATGGACTCACTAAGCTCTATCTTTTTATAAAGGCGACCTACATAGAACAAAAGTAACGAGTATTAGAAAAAACAGAGCGTGAAGAACCAACATTGGCCATGCATTTAAGGACCTACGGAGATGTAAAACGGTATGTCCCTTCATATCATTGTCAGAAAGTCAATTGGTGAAATACCACCACTTGAGATACTGCTTCCCTCACAATACAAGAGAAGTCCTGAATTCCAATAACAGTCATCACAGGAATTTTGTATTGACCGATTTTTTGGTATGTTATGAGGTATAATAGGCTTGCTGTATAAAACTACGACTGCATATAGCAGGGACAAATTCTTTATCTTTCGTCGCTTAGCCTTTGCATGTTACTTGCCTTTGGATGTGCTTCTTTTTGGGCCTATATATAAAAGGAATCCTGGGTAGAGGACGGTACTAAGTTAAAAAGGAAAGAATTATGTCAAAAAGGAAAGAATCATGAGTTAATATATGTTTTCTTTTAGGTTTATGCAAGGGACCACTCAAAGTTGCATTACCGCAAACTACATCTACTCTTGTCTAGAACTTCTAAAGAGATGAACATGTACTGAAGGGTATTGGTCATTACTGTTGAAAATTATCTCACCAGCGGCAGATGTTACTGATAAGGATGTCCTAGTTTATGCACCTGCATATGCTGTATTTGAAGTTTTTTAATCAAGCCTTATATTTTCTATTCATTCACTTTACGTTTTTATTAATCGCTAAAAACTAATTGTTCATAACTAAGATCATGTCATCATGTTCAAATTTTCAGGGTTGATTGCGGTTATAAAAATATTTTAATATATCAAAATATTTGGATACTTACAAAAAGATCTCACTAGAATAAAAACATGTGTGGTAAAGGCAATGAAAGATAGATGTGTGATAAAAGAAGAGGAAACATAGATAGAATTCTATACAAGGTGTTTTGCAAACAAGCAGTTTTTTAATCTATTGACTAAAAATTAACTTTTTGACCATCTTAAAAAGTTATTGATGTGTTGGTAAATAGCTTATTGATTAACTTATTTAATCACAATATGCTGATTTCTAATAATTTCATAAGAGGAGCTTTTGGAGTTAATTATTTGCCTAATGACGGTATTGTCCTCCACTTTATTCTTTACTTTTGCTCTTTATTTTTAAAGTTGGCTATTTTTAACCTTATAATTATGTCGTAAAATTTTGAAGGATATAATAAAGAAGTTAATTATACCTTTTAATTTTTATTTAATTTTATAATATTAGTTTATATTTAAAAATACTATAATATTAAGTTTTTGAACATAAAGAGTCACATTAAATTAACATTTTTAATATATAACAATTATACATATGTGTTATTTTATAATTATAGATATTTTTAATTTATTAAATAATAAAATTTAACCCATTTTTCGATGAGAGTGCTGATTCACTCGTCCACTTTCTTTAACATTTCCTTGTATTTATGTTTGATGTGCTAACCCCAATTGATACGAATTCTATAAACAAAGAGAAACAAGTATGACTGTTTAGCAACACACATCAAAGAAAAACAAAGAGTGGCTTTTCAATTTCTAACCAAATATACACAGAACAGTAGGAAAAAGCTACAATGTGCAAACAAAAGGAAAACATGGAAGTAACCAGAAGAAGAAGTTATGTAGGTGTGGGATGGACGATGCAGAGACTTAGGGTTAAGCTAAAGAAAAGGAAAAAGAGGAGAAAAACGACATCTATACTGTAGCCTATAGGTCGAGGGGATTCTAAACCACGTCGTGCCCTGTGTTATATTATTAAGCTTATAACTTCCTTAATCGAGAATGCCTACCCTGTTGAGAAATCTACTGCTAATGCTGTGTTTTTATTGATGTATGTGCTATCATCTTTTTTATTTTGATATTTTGTTTTTGTAATCCTCCATTAGTTAGAAGTTGTTGTAAATTCGTGGAAGAGCTTAAAATATGTAAGTTTGGTGAAAAAACTTCTTTAAATCATGAAAGTTTGGCTCTCAAACTTTTTTTTTTGACTAAAATGATGTATTAATATGTTAGTAGTTTGACTAAAATGATGTATAAATATGTTAGTAGTTTACAAAAATGAAGGGCTTTTTTCAAGAACAAAATCTTAGTTCTTCTTGCTCTCTTCTTCTAGCTCTGACCAACAAATGGTATCAGAACTCTTGATCTTAAAGGGTTGTGTGAGTGTTTGAGAGAAAACCAGCAAGAAAAGAAAACCCACCATATAAATCCATATTTTTCCTTTTACATTTTTCATGGCTTCCAGTAGTTTTTTTTTTCACCTTCTTGTTTTAATGGTGAAAATTATCACTTCTGATCTGTAAAAATGAAGACTTACCTTCAAGGTCTTGGCTTGTGGGAAGATGTAGAAGAAGAAAAGATAGTCCCTCCTCTGAGGCAAAATCCGATACTACAACATATTAAACAACATGAAGAAGAAGTTAAAGCTCCAAAACCTCTGTCCTACATACAGGCCACAGTAACCGATTCTATCTTCACCAAGATTATAGCTTGCAAAACAGCAAATGAAGCTTGGGTGACGTTGAAGGCTGAATTCCAAGGATTTGACAATACAAAGCAAAAGCAGATATACAATCTAAGAAAGGAGTTTCAATTGTTGAGGATGAAGGACTTAGAGAAGATAAATGGGCATGTTGATAGAATTATGAACGTGATAAACCAGATCAAGTTGTTGGGAGAGGAGTTGGAAGAAAAGAGAGTTGTGGAGAAAATTATGGTGACTCTTCCATAAACGTTTGAAGCAAAAATTTCCTCTCTTGAAGATTCTTGGGATACATCACAAATCAAGCTAACAGAGCTAACAAATGCTTTGTATGCTTTTGAGCAAAGGAAAGCATTTAGAGAAGTAGAAGATCTAAAGGAAGAAAGAGCACTTGCAGCTGCTCAAAGACATGGATCTTAGCGATTTATATCAACTCAGAAATCAACATATACACAAAGATCAAAGCCTTAGGAAGAAGGATCAAAAGGAAAAATAAATGATAAAGGAGGGAGGAATAAAAATTTCAGCAAAAGGAGAGGAAAGAGGTTTACCTATCCTCCTTGTCCTTATTGTAAGAAAGATAATTATAGTGAGAACTTCTGTTAGTGGAGACCTGGTGCACAGTGTAAGATCTGTAATCAGTTTGGTCATACTGATAGAGTTTGTAAAGCAAATACTAGGCAACAACCCTAAGCTCAACCTGCTCAAGTCACTGAAGACACTGATGAACCAGAGGCAAAGTTGTTTGCTGCAACTGAAGTTGAAGAAGTGGAGTTTCAGCAGTGGCTAAAGAAGTATGGTTGACAGTGGCTGTACACATCGTATGTCTTCACACCTGAGTAATTTCAAATTTTTGGACAAAAGTTATGCTTTAAAAGTCAAACTTGGCAATGGAAGACTTGTAGATGTTCAAGGAAAGGGAGATGTATTAGTCCAAACCATCTCAGGGATCAAAACAATTACTGATGTGTTATATGTTCCTGAGCTAGATCAATGTTTGCTTTCAGTTGGTCAACTATTAGACAATAATTATGTTTTAGTATTCAAAGATAAAACTTGTGAGATTAGTGATCCTACTGGTTTGAAGATGTTTTCAGTAAAAATGAACAAAAGAAGCTTTCCAGTAGATTGGGAAAATATAAAGATTGAGTCTTGTCTCAATCATAAGGAAGAGGCTTGTCTTTGGCATAAAATATTAGGTCATGCCAGTCTTAATTCTTTAAAACTACTTCAAAAAAAATGATCTTGTAGTTAGACTACCACTAATAGCTGAGAACACAGATGTGTGTGAAGTCTATCAATTCAGAAAACTTAGTCAGACTCCATTTCCAATTGACCAAGCATAGAGAGCCTCTGCAAAACTTCAGCTCATCCACACTGATGTGTGTGGTCCGATAAGTATTCATTCTCATAGAAATAACATGTATTTTTTGTTATTCATTGATGATTTTACTGGATATTGCTGGCTGTATTTTCTGAAGCAGAAGTCTGAGGTGCTCAATTGTTTTAAAAGTTTTAAGGCTTTAGTTGAAACATAATCTAGTTGTCTTATCAAAACTCTTAGATCAGATAATGGAGTTGAGTATACTTCAACTCAATTCAAGGAATTTTTGTAGCAAAAAGGCGTACATCATCAGCTCACAATCACTTATAATCCACAAAAAATGGAGTAAGTGAAAGAAAAATAAGTGAAAGAAAAAATAGATCAATTTTAAATATGGCCAGATGTCTCTTATTTGAAAAGAATTTGCTAAAGACTCTATAGGATGAAGCTACAAATACTGCAGTATATCTTCAAAGCAGGCTACCAACTAAAGTTGTAAGCAACAAGAGTCCATATGAAGCATGGATCAGAGATAAACCAGTTGTAACTCACTTGAAGATTTTTGGAAACATGTTCTACACCTTCATTCCATAAGCAAAGAGAGGTAAACTTGATCATAGAGTAAAAAAGGGGATTCTCATTAGCTATAGCAATGAATCTGAAGGCTATAACATTTTAAATCCTCTTACTTATCAAGTTTATATGAGCATAAGTATTAAAGTGGATGAAAGTAGTTAATGGAATTGGACAAAAATGGAGTCAACTACATTACAAAAGGAAGCTTCACTAGAGCTGTTGGAACAATGTGAAGCTCCTCATATAATCAATGATGAATCTGAGTGAGGAAGATTATGCAGTTAGAGGAACAAAGATTCCTTGAAGATATCTATAATAGTTGTAATGTTGCATCTCTGGAACCCATTCTAGTTGAGGAAGCCTTGCTTATTCCTGAGTGGAAAGTTGCCATGGAGGAGGAGATTAGAATGATTAATAAAAATGAGACTTGGACTCTAATTTCTAGACCTAAAAATCAGCAGGTGATAGGAACTAAATGGATTTTTAAGTTGAAATTAAGCACAGATGGTTCCATCAATAAATACAAGGCAAGACTTGTGGTGAAAGGGTAGCTCAATATCAAGGAGTACACTATACAAAAACTTATGCTCCTATTGTAAGGTTTGACACAATAAGGTTAATTCTCGCACTTACAGCAAGTAAGGATTGACAAGTTTTTAGCTTGATGTTAAATCAACCTTCTTAAACGTTTCTTAGAGGAGCAAGTTTTCATTGAGCAGCCTGAAGGTTTTAATGATGGTAGCAATCGTGTGTATGTTTGTTAAAGAAGGCACTTTATGACCTAAAACAGGCACCAAGGGCCTAGTATGAAAAAATTGATGGTTATTTGTTGGAATTGGGATTCATTAGAAGTTTTAATGAGGCAACACTTTATGTAAAGCTATTGAAAAAAGAGATTCTTGTTGTTTTAATCTATGCAGATGATCTCCTATTTCCTGTAGCAGTCTGAAACTAGTCCAACAATTCAGAATAAAGATGTAGAGAGTATTTGAGATGAATGATTTGTGAATTGTGTCTTATTTTCTTAGTTTAGAAATCAAACAATTTGAGCAAGGCATTTTTGTGTCTCAACAAAAATATGATGGTGAAATTCTAAAGAAGTTCGATCTTAGTAATTGTAAACCAATGAGTACACCTACTGTTCATGGAGAAAAACTGAGGAAAAATGATAGTGCTCTAGTTGCAGATACTTCTCTTTACTGAAGTATGATTGGTCCTCTACTTTATCTTTCAATTTCTAGGCCTGATGTCATGGTCATTTCAAGCTTGCTATCAAGATTAATTAATGAACCATCAGAAATCCATTTAGTAGCAGCCAAGAGGGTGTTCATATATGTATGAGGTGCTTTAAGTTTTGACTTATTGTACAGAAAAAAATAAACTCTTCATTCAAGCTGCTAGGATTCTTATATAGTGACTAGGCTGGTTTAATAGAGGATATGAGAAGCACTAGTGTCTATTATTTTTCTTTGGGTTCAGGTATTAGAACGAAGAAGCAATCTTTAATTGTACAATCAACGACAGAAGCTGAATATGTTGCTATTTGTGTAGCTATAAACCAAGCAATTGGTTAAGGAAAATTATGACTAATTTGAATCTTCAGCAAAAGAAAGCTACTGAAATTCTTTGTGACAACAAGTCAGCAGTGGCAATGATGAAGAACCCTGTTTTCACGACAAAACAAAACACATCAAGATAAAATATCATGCAATAAGGCAAGCTGAAAAAGACAATGAAGTGATGATTAGACATTACAATAGAGAAGATCAAGTAGCAGATATCTTTACAAAAGCATTGCAGAAACCAAGAATTGAATTTCTTAGATCACTCATTGGTGTTCACTCCATCACATGCCTCAAGGAGGAGTGTTGAGAAATCTACTACTAATTTTGTGTTTTTGTTGATGCATGTGCTATCATCTTTTTTATTTTGATATTTTGTTTTTGTAATCCTCCATTAGTTAGAAGTTGTTGTAAATTCGTAGAGGAGCTTAAAATATGTAAGTTTGGTAAACAAACTTCCTTACATCATGGAAGTTTAGTTAACAAACTTTTTTTACTAAAATGATGTATAAATATGTTAGTTCTTCTCTGCTCTCTTCTTCTAGCTCTGGCAACATATCCTTTGTACATATTGAAGCTGGATGAGGTAGAGTCTTCTGTACTAGCTAGGGATCAAAATTTATTACCTTTCTTGCTTCAAAGATGAACAACTTGATCCAACAATAAGACAAATTTACAAGTCAATGAAAGAGCAGGTGGAATGGTGCCATTGTCATTGCACTAAAAAATTTTTGGCCAACTTGTCTTAATCATATTTTCTTCAACTGTCTGAAATATAACTCAAATCGTCTTGATCTATTAATATATGTTTCGATCTATTAACAATATGTTTTATTCTATAAGTTATAATAGTCATTCATTATTATTATGAATACTTCAATCCCTCCTAAACAATAATTTTTTAATATTATATCTATTTACATTTTGTTCCATTCAATTCTATTTCATTTCATTAAAAATTTTACATCCAACCAAATATAGCCTCAGGCTTAAATTGAAAGAACAATAAAAATTTTAGCTCAAATTTGAAATTTATTAAATCTAATTTAATTTATTGATTTTAAAGTAATTTGATCAAGAGTTTTAACATCTTGTTTTTGTTGTGTGGAAATGTTTCTAGTAGCATCTAATTAACATGCTTGAATTTTAAATTAGTAAATTTCCAAGGAAAAAAGAAGAGGAAAACCACAAACTACAAATAATAGAGAAAATGTAAGAAGTGGAGTTGAGAAATCTTGCACTTTTGGTACAGGATACATTTTCCACAGGTTAATTTCTGAAACAATTTCTCTTCAGGTTTGCATTTCCATTTGTTGGTATAAATCAACTGTCTGCAAAGAAATCAGGCATCTCTGGTTTGAACATCTTAGGCATTTTCAAAGTAGAGTCATCAGGATATAAACGAGGAAGCTTCTGAGTTCCTGCTCCTCTTCTTGTATTTGCAGCAAATTTAGAAGCAAGTATTGTAGCTCCAAGATGCTGTTCTCTGTTTGAACCACTCGCAGATGGTGTGGCAACATCCTCGTCACTATAATAATCAGCATCACCGTCCCCAAATTGAGCATAGTAAGCACTCTCTTGCTTTGATAATTCCATTTGTAGTCTCCTTCTCTTGTACCTCCTCCAAGCAGTTTGTATAAAACAAGCTCCCCAAGTCCTCCACTGGTGAGAGTAATACCTGAATGCGTGCTGCAACTTCTTACTGTGCAAGCGTTTGAACTGCTTGGCCACAAACTTAAGGTCTGTAGCTCTCAGTATAAAGCCCTCAACTTCAGTGATGGCCTTGACTGTTCTTGTTGACAAGGGAAGGTCCAAGCGAGAGGCCGGCACGAGCGCCCATGTCAACAACTCCTCGCCGCAGAAGTCTCCTGCCCTGAGCGTGATTGAGTTGTAAAAACCTGTTCTTCCGCCATTAGTTGTTGCGCTCTCTAGCTGTCCTCTGATTAAGAATAACATCTCATTCACTGGATCTCCTTCTCGGACGATGAATGTGTCTCTGATAGTCAGGGACTGCACTAACCTCTCACATATTGCATCTAGGAGTTGATCGTCCATTTGTGCAAAAAATGGTACCTAGAGAAGAGGAATGTACTTTGTTTAAGCCAATGGATTTGTGACTCTTGTTTATTCTTCGTTCAAATCGATCAAAGAATGAAATAGTCCTGCTAGGAACAATGGGATATCAGATGTTGGAAAGTACCCGTCGAACAAGAGCCAGACAGAGATGTCTCTGAATTTGACGTCGGAGATCCAAAGGCAAGGACTTCAAGATACTTTCTTCATCTACACCCCTTGTGGTTAACCATTTGTACTGAACAAAACGACGAACACGTTCTTGTAAGTTTGGAGGTAATTGACGGTGCCTCATCCACTCCTCTGTATCTCTTCGTCGAATCCTCCATTCATCTAGTCTAGCAGCTGATGCCTGTAGACGTGGACAAGGAATGTCAAACTGCGTTACCAAATTTCAGTGTTGATTTTTTATTGTGTTTGTGCATTTTTTATGCTAGAAACAACTGTGACCAAATCAGAAATTTTGCGAAACCATTACATCCTTTGGACTTTCAATTAGTATCTAAGTATGTCACCAAATCATAACTTGGTACAATAAGTTGGTGCAAATCCATGTTTCATAAATATGACTACAAGAGAAGGAGCATTAATTACTAGGCCACCAATATTGGATGGTTCCAATTATCCTGTGTGAAAATCATAGATGAGAGTCTTTATTCAATCACAAGGAACAAAACCATAGAACTCGGTGTTACAAGGCTGGACACATCCGGTGTCAATTGATGACAAGGGAGAAGTACTACTGAAAGATCCGTTTGAGTGGACAAGAGCTGAAGAAAAGAGAGCACTTGGAACTCACAAGCCATGCATGCCATCTTGAGTGTTGTTAATGAAGGTCTTTTCAATGATATCAGCTTGTGAATCAGCTAAAGAAGTGTAGGATACTCTACACACTATACATGAGGGATCGAAATTTATGATAGCCTCAAAACTTTAAATGTTGGCTGTGAGATTTGAAGAGCTAAAGATGGACGATAGTGAAACCATTGGACTTCTATGAGAGACTACATGACATAGCAAACCAAGCACATTAACTTGGGAAGAAATACACTAACTTAAAACTAGTCAAGAAGACGTTGAGATCGTTACCTCCAAGGCTTATCCCCAAAATTGTAGCAATCGAGGAAGCTCGTGATATCAATGAATTGTTGTTGGATAAGGTAATTAGAATTCTTACTAATTTTGAGATGAATCTATTAAAGGGAAAATAAGAGATGAAAAGGTGTGAATGATGTAGGAGATGAATCCGACAAGAATGAGGATATGATATTATTGACAAGAAATTTCAGTAAGTCGTTGACGAAAGTGAAAAAATATAAACTCGAGTTTAGGCAAAACGGTGGGAGTTCACTGAACAACTCCAAGCGGCAAGCTCAAATGCAAAAGAGTGAAAGAAAAGTGAAGAGAATATAATGTCATGAGTGTCAAGGCTTCAAACATGTGCAAGCGAAATGTTTTAACACCTTGAAAAAGAAAAAAGAGAAGTCCTATTCAAGCATTTGGAGTGAGAATAAATCCAAAAGTGAATATAGTAATGAAGAAAAAGTTATGAATAGTATTATGTTAGTCGCTTTATGCAGCAAAAATTTAGTCGCTTGCTTAACAACAATCAAAAAGGAAGTAATTGATGATAAAAACGTTAACAAATAAATTTTTTTGGGAGAAATGCAAACTAATCAACTCAAAGTTTGATCTCAGACTATGACAGTGGTTTAGATGACAAAAAGGAGTATATTTATGAAGCTTATGAATTAATGTTGCAAAATGGGTGCAAACATGCAAGAAGAATGAGAAGTTGAAAAAGGAAAACTCTACCATGAAGAACATCAATCAAGATCTAGAGAAGAGGTTGTTATTTACTATATACGAGCTAAATGAAACAAAGTCGAAGCTGGTCAGTATGAAAAAAGGGATAAGAATGTTAAATGGAGGCATCAAAAAGTTAGAAAAGTTGCTAAAAATTGGTAAGATTAAAAGAGAACTTCAAGGTATTGGTTATAAAGGTGAATGTTCTAAGTCGAATGATGAGAAAAATAGTGTAGGCAAATCTGTCCAAAGAGAAACTTTAAGGAGGAAACAAAAATGCATACCTACGTGTCACTTCACATGAGGCCGAATTGTTATAAGCTGCTACAAATGATATTTCAACGGGTCAAAACCAAAAATCCAGACATTCTTCATTAAATTTCCAGCAGTAGTCCACATTACCACAACATACTCGGGTTAGAAAGGGTTAATTACAAACACAAAAAACGTGGCGAAGGAAAAACAAGAAATTGTCCAAGTTCACAGTTAGTTATTGCTGGTAAAGAAATTGTTCAAAAAAAAGACCAATTGGTTGCTTATGAGGGAGGAATCAATTAGACATCTGATGACAAAGTTAACGTGGTGAGGAATAAGGCCAGGTTTGAATTTCTTCAAGAGAAACAGGAGATATATTCTTTAAGTTTTTGAAGTATATTGATGTTGTTTATTAAAAAAAGTTTTGAAGCAACTAATGTCTAGACTTTCTGAGTTTTTTATTTATGGATTTTATAAGGTTCAGGTGATTGGTTTGCGTTTGGATTTTTCCTTACTGGTTGAATAGTATATTTGATGTGAGAATGAGGCTTTCCTTGATGATTTGAAAGTTTTGCTTCTGAATGTTGATTTACGATGTTATGTCAAGAAAATATTGATGCTTGGTTAGAGACATATAGGAAGACTCAAGTTTTCAAGTTTTTATCTTGGTTTCTCTCTATATCATAGGTTATAAAAATTTGAGCAATATGCTTTCATATTATTTTGTCCCAAGGGGGAGATATATGATTGTTTTTTGTGCATATTTAATTTAGGGGAGATTTCAAGGTTTCGTGACTATTATTCTTGGCTTTTGGTATCTTTTTGTCCCAAATGGGAGAATGGATGATGTATTGGCTATGGCTGTTGTGTTTACTTAAAAAACTTAGTTGTTTTGTTAACTTTGAATTATTGTTTATTCGAATATTTGCCAATTGCATATTTGGAAGTTATTTGGAACCTCAAATTCAATTAAGGGAGAGTTTCCTTGTGGTTTGTGAATTCGATGTTATATGTCCAATTATCTCCTTTAAGGGAAATTTTAAATATGTGGCAAATAATGCCAAAAAGGGGGGAGATTGATAAGATATAGCTGATTATATCTTATTATTTAATGTTGGACTTTATTTGATAATTGGACCTAGTTGTGTTTATGTGGGACTCTTTCAAGACCAATTTGAGAAGTTTAAAATCCTAATTAAGATGGTATTTAATATGTATATCTTACTATGAGATAATAGTGATCTTTTGGAGTTTTAACTTGATTATGGCAACTGGATATCCAAGGATTATTGTCAATATTATATAGCTAAAGGTGTTAAGTTATTATTTGGTAAGCTATAGAATTTTTTTGTGAAGGACTGCATATCTGTTGCAACCTTTTCTGGCTGATTATGTAACTTAGGCTGAACAGGTATGGGCTACATTTTTCTTTGGTGAGTATCGTTGATTGTGGTGCTGTGTAACTGTGATTTTCTTGCTGGGTTTTGTGTGTTTTTTAGTTGGTTGAATAATTATTATATCGTCCTTTAGTCACTGACCGTCGTGCTTAAAATTCTTGGGATTCTTAACCTCATACTTTATGCTCCTAAGTTTAAAACACAATTGAAATGGCATATAGAGTGGACGAAGATAATGATTGATCTAATGTCGCCACCAGCTATAGTAGCTTGAATGCCTACGGACTTTAGACTGTGGCTATGTTACTTAATCAATAAATGCTAAGATAAATCTTATAGTGGAAGTGGTGTATGAAAATTCTAGCAACTGACTACTGAAATACTCTTGGTGAACAACTCTTAGATCTGTCTTTGAAGGTGCTGAGTCTATTAAGGAAGTTGTTCCTTTTTATCTCAACTATATTCGCTTACATCTTTGTTTTTTTAATCACTTGAGTTATTTGATTGTTGTCTTTATCATTAAAAGTTGTTAAGAAAATCCTCTGTTGAGGTTAGTACGAGGTGGTGATATTATTAGGTATGAAATACTTTTACAAGTTATGAGGACGAGGGATAATGTCAAGGGTTTAATGGTGGTAGCTCAGTAAAGCTTTATATAAAAACTATTATTGTTAGTGAAAGTATTAAGTTGAGTGAGGGTCCTGTAGACGTAGGCAAGATGTCCGAACTGCGTTACCAAATTTCGGTGTTGATTTTTTATTTGAGTTTATTTGTTTAATTTTTTTGTTTTTGATTGTGTTAGAAATGTAGCCGAATAAAATTTTTTGCAAAACCATTACATCCTTCAGACTTTCAGGAGCAATTTACAAACTTGATGTTTTTTAGCTTTAGCATTACTTGTCAGGAGGAACCATGTACACTTCTTCATCTAGATATCCATGAAGAAAAACATTATTGATATCTAGTTAATGAAGCGGCGATGAATAAGCTGCTACAATAGCCAAGAAAATTATACAGTAACATCCTTTGCAACTGGGGAGAAATTATCGATAAAATCTACTCCTTCAACCTGATTAAAACCATTAGCTACTAGTCTAGCATTGTATCTATCAACTATGCCATTGTTTGAGTTTGATCTTATATACCCATTTTGAACTGATGGCCTTTTTACCTAGTGGCAACTTTTTTAACTCCAATGTTTTGTTATCCTAAAGTGCCTGCAACTCCACTTTTATGACATAGCCATTCTTGTTTTAATCTAGCTTGATTAAAAGAAAATGGCTCTTGAATATTAGACATTGCAGCTAAAAATGAAAGGTACGATGTAGAAAGACTAGGTGAGTGATGATAAGGAAATGTTTGTAGTGTAAGGTTATTATTAGTAATGGAAGAAGGAATAGAATGAATAGTAGATGAAACAAAATCATTCAACCATGTAGGTGCTTTTCAAGCTTTGTCACTTTTCCATAAACGTGACTGAGTTGATATCATAATTGTTGATTCATTTTCTAAAGGAAGTGTAGCCGAAGGAGGCAAAAAAGGGTCATGTGGTGGAGAATCAGTGGAATGACCACTAGGATTAGGAATATCAGCATCAAAGAAATCAAAATAGTTGGGTATCTATTCATGAAAACGACATCTCTAGAGACAAGAACTTTATGGTTTTGAACATCATAGAGTTTGTATGCTTTTTGTCCAAGATTATAACCAATAAAAACCCATTTATATGCACTTGTATCAAATTTTCATTTAACAATGTTAGTGTTTGTAGCAAAACAAAGGCAACTAAAACTTCTAAGGTGATCATAAGATGGTGGCTTAAGAAAAAGAATTTCATATGGGGTTTTCCAAGAAAATCTAATAGATGGCATACGATTGATTAGATAAGTGGCAGTAAGTATAGATTCTTCCTAAAACTTACTTGGTAAACAAGATTGAAACATAAAAGATCTTGCTATCTGTAACAAGTGCTTATGCTTTCTTTCTATCACCCCATTCTGTAGAGGGGTATGGACAAAAGATCATTGATGAATGATTCCATTATTGGTGAAAAGCAAGAAACAATCTTGATTCAAAAACTTTGAACCATTAGCACTACGGACAATTTGTACTTTGAGATTGAATTGGGTTTGGGTCATTTGGAAGAAAGACTGAAGAATAGAAGGCACTTAAGATTTATGTTTAAGTATAAATGTCTACGTACATCTACTAAAATCATCAACGATAGTTAAGAAACAATTAGAGCCCCTGATGTTTTGAGGATGATAAGCACCCCATAAATCCACATGAATGAGTTCAAAACATTTGATTGTATGTATATCACTATTTGGAAAAGAATGTTGCTGCATTTTTGACATAGGATAGATATCACAAGTAGATGGGTAATCAAAATGAATTTTATTCATGGAATGAATGTGAGTGGTTACAACGGTTAAAAGATGCCCAAGTCTATTATGTCATACTATCCCAT
>JANSVB020000158.1:701993-713256 GCA_025504935.2 Erythroxylum haughtii | reverse complement strand
TCTCACTTTTGCTTCCGCTTCATCTCACTTTTTTTCGTCTTACTTTTGCTTCTGCTTCGTCTCACTTTCTTTCGTCTTACTTTTGCTTCCGCTTCGTCTCACTTTCTTTCTTCTTACTTTTTCTTCCTCTTCGTCTTACTTTCTTTCGTATCACTTTTACTTCAGCTTCATCTTACTTTTGCTTATGCTTCGTCTTACTTTCTTCCTGATCAAAACAGTTGAACAATTTCTAATATTATTATTATTTGAATGTCATTAAAATTATTAGACGTGAAGTCATGTTGACTTAACACTTGGAAGACTGCTCCCTGTTCATCCTCTACCTATTCACTTCACATTTTATATTCTAAAGTTTCTCAGCCTAGAGTGCAGCATCTAACAACTGTTGGTAGTCATAGAAGTTGTGGATCAGGACTTTCTCCTTGATCCCCAAATGAAGTCCTCCCTCAAACTTGCAGCACTTATCCTCTTCTTTAGTAACAATGTTGGCTGCATACCATGACAGCTGAGTGAACTTCAACTCATATTCACTCACACTCATGTCCTTCTGTGTGAGATTTAGGAACTTCCTAGCCTTCTCTTAGATATAGACCCTCGAGAAGTCCTTCCTCTTGAAAGCTTCCAAAAAGTCTCTTCATGTTAGTACCGATGCTATGACCTGACTGTGGGGCACTGACTCCCACCAATGGAGTGCATCCCCCTGTAGTAAACTGACTGCATAATCTAACTTCTCCTCATCTGAGCACTTCATCTTAATCAGGATCCTCTCAGTCCTCTTTAACCATGCTTCAGCCTTTTCTAGATTTTTAGTCCCATTGAAATCCACAGCCCCATACTTGTGGAACTTATCATATTGCCCACCCTTCTCCACTAGAGCTTACATCGGAACTTGTGACCCTTGACCCATGGCATATGAGAAAGCTTGAGCAAAGGCTTGAAAGAAATGCGAATCCAAGGGGTTCACTTGGGGCATAAGAGGGGGCGGTGGCACTCCATGCTGCACACCAGGTGCCTCAAAATTAGGAGCAGAATGTGTCCCCGCATCTTGTGGCACATAAGATTCATCCATGCTCCCTTTAGGAGAGCGAGATTGAGTCATGCTCTTCCAACTGATACCCTTGCTTTGATTCAATCGATCTTTTTCAAGGAAACACCAAAAGCTATAAATTTTTATTCAAAGATAGAAAAATGCGTTAGAAATCCATTGGTTTAAAAATCAGGTCGTTTGGAGGTCGAACAACAAAGTGATGGTCAAAAGAGTGGAACATATTTAGGTTTTGGGAGACTTGCGGGTCGCGATCGCAACTTCACGACTTGCACGAACGTCCGCAGAGTCACGATCGCGAGTTCTTCTTCCTCTGACCTGTTTTGGTAAATGGACATAAGTTTCACTAGAGATATTAGATTGAGGTTCGAAGAAGACTTCTAGACCTATAACTTCCATGAGACTCTAAAAAGATATTTTTCCTTCAAAAGGGCTAAAATTTCAAATCAATGTAGTTGTCCCGAATGTCCATCCTATACAGCATCACAAACTTCTAATGATCATATCTCTCAACTCCAAAGTCTAAAAATTTCATACTATATAGCGTTAGAAAGTTAGAAAGATAAAATACAACTTCCAAGGGACAACTTTGTCTAATTCAGCCTAGATTAATACAGTATTTTCCCTGAAGTCAGAACACACATTTTAACCTTAAGTAAACTACCCAAAATACCCCTTTATGCATTCTTACCACTTTTAATTCAACTCATGAAATAAATTCTACAAATTTAGACGTAAAAAAAATTAACTCCAAAAAATTCACCTATCCAAACCTCATGATTATTTAAATCATGTTTAACTATAAAAAATGTTTGGGGGCCAACACTTTTTCGGAGGCTACTCTAGTCACAACAGCCTTTATATTATTATGCATTCATGTAATGAAATGCATCAATCACATAAGATCAATCAGTCACTTTATTTCAATTTACATATGTCATCAGACCTTGGTCTGACATTCAACATTTAAGTTGAGAATCACTTATTTCATTCATATGTATATTCAAATTTTTCTTCAAGACTTGGTCCGACATTCAACAATCAAGTTGAGTATTACTTATTTTGTTAAATTCACATACAATGAGCACTTTCAATATGATATTCTTGCATCAAATGTCTCAGAAATTCAATGTTCAGAATCAGTACAATCACATTCATATAATCATTTAATACAGAATTTAAGCAGAATAATCATTTAAAGTAAGACCATCTAAGTTAACTCACTATACGCTCCAGATTAGCATTAGCTTCCGTAATCTAGAAACGTCTAGTTACGAACATTCTATCTTGTATCATCATTATGCAAAACACATATTGCACATACATTATTAGTTGCACAATCTTATGAATACTCAATCACATACATATGTAGATGTGTTGTGTATAATGCTTACTCAATGACAATCCTGGGTGCATTGTCTAAATTACCATCTTATGCTCATTCTCATTTCATAATTCATATATGTCTAATTGAACTTAGGTTTACACTTCATTTGTACATGATCATTCTAAGTTCACTATTCAATCCTTATCCTTTATATGTGTCTAGCTTATTCTTAGGCTTACACCTCAAGAACACTTGGTTATTCTAATATCATAACTCAATTTCTCGTCATTCCTTTTCTGCTCTTATAATACCTAATTCTCATTCACATTTAGTCACTTAATACATATTACTCAACTGTTTTGAATCATAAGTACAATCATATGAACATCTTCATTCCCAGTATACTCATGCCTTTGGTACATTTATAACATTCATTCATTCAATAAGTTACAACCTCCATTATCACTTCAAACATATCGCACATTAGTCACTTAATTCAAGCTTCATTCTAGGTTCAATTTAAGCCCCATTATAGCCTAAAGTAAGACCAAATGGCCAGTGAATATCCACTGGGTAGACTTCCATCTCTGTTGAGCGGACTTTCATGGGTCATTTACAAAAATTTAAATTTTTGACCTCTAAACATCAAAATCTCTTTTTGGCAGTCTTCATATAAGTTGTAGAACTCGAAGTCCTCTTCGAGAGCATACTTAAATGACCTCAATCCAATTTCTACAGAAAATGTTATGCCTCTTGCCCCAATATATATTTAATTACATCCTTAGTTTCTATGTTCTAACTCTTTACTTTCAACATTCAACACCTTATGCTTACTCTATGATTTCTAGTTTAATACTCATCATTTCCCCATTATTCTAATTCCATTTCAACTAAATATCATTCATAAATAAATTATATTCCATGATTGATCATGAACATTAAAAATAGAACACACACATACACACACACACACACATATATATGTATATATATTCATCATTAACTTTCTGCATATATTGAACTTCGTTTCCAATTTCATTTCACTTCTAACTATCTCACTAATTCATCTCATTTTAAGAGCATAACTTAACATCTTGTTTAACATAACTTTCACTTTCATTATACCCATAATTCACAACTAATAACATCTACATAACAACTCATCACTCATGGTTTTCATACTCTCAAAACATAATATAAACATATGTATTCATCCATCAATTTACTGCACCCGGTACAAAACTTCAAGAAAAAAATTGAAACTCTTAAAGAAAAAATTTGAATTCAATGTCTTCATAAAAAATGTAGCCATATGTCTCTAATTTAATCCAAATAAAAATCGTCTCAATTGGATATCTACAGAATAAGTTATGGCTAAATTACATATGCATAATAAGTGGAAATGTTATGGTTAACATTTTTCCAACACACTTTAAACACCATTTACTCAATTAATCCAACATTATATCATTCCTTAATCTATTACCCATTAAAACACCAAAGTAAGACATTAATCCACCACAATACTCATTCACGTTTTAGCTTATACCCATCCTTATTTTATGAACATTTAACCTCTAACTATTATCAAGCATGCTTCATTCATCAAAGTCATGAAGATTGATAAGTTACTTACTTGATTTACCCAAAGCTTCTTCAATCACCATGAAACTTTAGCTCCTCTGACATATACGATGATCACCCTTTTAAGGTGGAATAGGAAGATGGAGGTGAAAGAAGTATGTATCGTAATTAGCAAGTGAAAGACCAAACCATGGTCTTTCACTTAATAAAAATCTTGATTTAAACAAATGGTATCACAAGTGACACTTGTCAATTGCCATATGTCACTTTCTCATGGTCCTCTTTTGGTCTTTTAATCTACTAGTCCATTTTTCTCCAATTTTCAACCCAATTTTCTCCCAAATTTCAATGACACTTGTCATTAAATCTTAATGTCACATGTCAAAATTTCTACTACCTTTTGAAATTTATTTCTACTGCCATTTATTAATTGTTCTATCATTTGATATTTTTCCTAGTCTAAAAATACCCTTAAATTCCAGAAAATTCTCACATTTCACCAAAAATTCTAATTCACTACTTATATACTCTAACTCAATTTTTTAAGACACATAATCCATAATTCACATTACAATTGCATTAAAACAGTCATTTGTACCTGGAAAATGTCAAATGAGTGTATGAACAATTTATTGTAATTTGTGTAATAATCAAATTCATGTGTGTGTATGCTGATATTATGCATGAGCATGAAATGCATTTTTCTAATCTCTCATTGCTATTTCTCAATTACAGAAATCTAAGCTTCTAACCCTGAGTATGACAACGGGATATTACAATTTTGAAGTAATGGGATCCTTAAAATATGACAAGATTAAAAATTTCCCACATAAGAGGGGATAAATTCACCCAAAAAATGATATTGAAACGATAAATTGCACTCAACAATCCCCAAATACCCAGGCTAATTTATTTAAAAAACCAAAAATAAGAATTAAAATTTACAATAATGACAGAGAATTTCTTTCCTAGGCATAGGATTTTACTAGTAGAACCATTAATAATGACTAGCTATTCACTGAACAAAATGAAATAATTTGATTAACGAACAAAATTTGATTTTTTACAAGTTGCAACATCAATCAGATATGAACTACAATAATGTTAGTTAAAACTAACTGGGTTCTTATAAATTGCACTAAAACTACCATAAGTTGATCAATGACTAAGTCCCTCGATTTCCAAATTCAAGAATTAACCACGATTGCTTATTCGTTATCACTCATATTTAGAGGTATTTATCTTTCTTTTTATAAATCCAGTTGAAATAAAATAAAATAATAGAAAATCAAATAGAAAATAATGGTAATAACTAGGGAAGGAAAAGAGAGAGAGGTGTGACCACAATAGTGGCATCATGTAGTACAGAAGTAATAGTCCATTCTCCTTTTCTCTAAACAAAACAAAAACAAACGCAAACTCAAAATCAAAATCAGTACATATGATTGTGTATCTAAAGAAAGAATTAAAAGAAAATTGAAGAGTTCACAGAATTAGGGAAGATGAGTGCAAGACAACGAGGACAACAAGGAGTACCGAGATCAGGGTTGATGGTAAGATCGTGGTATAGATGTCCACTACGTAGTTTCTCTTCATATTGTAAGATTTTTACCGAACCTTACCTACCTCATACTGTTCACGTAGGATTATATGGTCCATTTAATAATGAACCCTTAACTCATGCATGTTTTGTCGCCCATATACCCAACCATTCTTCTTTGTGATGGTAGAGACTAAGTAGGTATGAAAGTGGGTTTAAAAATGTTGGTTTGGTCCCTATATTCACTAAGGCATTTGTTAACATCACTGGTTGTGCTAAGGAACAGGATAGAAGCTCCAAACTTCTCAGAGACATCCAGATCATTGGTGGAAAGGTAATGGCTGGAGGTATATTGTTCTTGGTTCAAGCTTCCGTTGCTCTACATATATATATATGTGTGTGTGTGTGTGGTTTTATATGCATGGATCTTTACGTTAAAGTTATTGTATAAGATGCACGCTACTGCTAGGTTTATTTTACATTTGGTATCAGAGCTATAGATTAGCTTTGTTTTGCCTTAGAAACCACAGAAAAGTTTACCTCGGTTTTACTCTGTTATGGTTGAGTTTATGCCAAATATATATACGTTTTAAGTTGTTGAATTTTTCGACATTTTGTACCTCCTTGAGACGTTGGAGTTGCATTCTTGTGATGGTTGGAGCGCTCAACGGTGACAAAATAGTGTAGGGAGGAAGGGACGATGATGGCCGTACGTGAAGTTTCGGAGTTGCCATTTATTGAGCGTTGCATGGTCGGTTCTGCTACGTCTCGTGCGTGTCGCCTGGCCCTCCTCGTCCCAACGTCGGCCTCTATGCAAATGCCGGCGTCCTCTGCTAGTCTAGAGCTTCGGGGCTCTGACTGGTTCCAACCGGGTCACGCTCGACCCGACTGGAGGTTGAGGACGACCCCAATTTTTGGTTTTCTTTCTTTTCCCAACTGGAAGTTGAGGACGACCCCGACTTTCGTTTTTCTTTCTTTTCTTTTTTTTTTTTAAATTAAAATTATTAATATTAATTTTTTTAATATTAGTGATAAATTAGGTTAATTCAGACCTAACCTATTATGTTATGATTTTAATTATAAAATCATTTTGGGTCTTAATATTTTATGAAAAATATTATGTTTTAATTATGTATGTCTTATAAATAGAATTTAAGTTTATGACATGCATATAATGATTGTTTAATTTTGCACAAATTATATGTGATTAATTGAAATTTTGTGTGCATAAATTCATGATTATTATACATGCAAAACTAGATTAAATATTTTGTGCATTATTATTTGATTTATTTGCATTATTTATTAATTGATGCAATTATTTAGGCTTTAATTTAAAGCTTAAAATAATGTTAGTGATCATATGATTTTAATTAATTGGGAGTAGCCACTGCATCTCAAATTAATTATAATTATATATTTAGTTTTAAGATCGCATTAATACATTAATTGTAATTAATCGTACATAATATGATAAAATCTACCCATAGGAATTTTATTATATTTGTGTGATTAATTAGGATAAAATATCAGATTTTAATTCTTAATTTACCCATAGGAATTAAGAAAAGGAACATAATTCAATAGTTTTATCATAACGTTTCGGATGAATCTAATTAAGTAATACTTTAGCTCATAGGTAAGTCTTATGTCACTAGAGTCATCTATTAAATGCATGATTTACATTTGAGGAAAGTGACAAGTGTCACTTAGGCTTTGTACTTTTACTAGAAATAGGTTACTGTTTTCTGAGAGTTGAAAAGTTAAGTTATAAGTTCATTCTTCATTGTCATCTTCTTCAAATTTTCTTCCCATACACAAAGTTTTCCATCAAACCTCTCCTAAGAGATTTCTCTGCTTTCCCTTTCCTACACCAAACCCACTTTGCTATTTGTGTCTTCTACCCTAAGAAAAACCAGAAGCTGGTCATTGTACTCAGTGAGATACGTAAATTGCATGGAGTTTAGGGCTTGAAGATTTTGGAGTTTTCAACAGGTAAGTAGTGAATAAATCCTTTAGTATTGTGGATTTATGTAAGAAAGTTGATGAGTTACTGTTATCTGCATGGAAAATGGCATTTAAGTGTATATTCATAAATATTGTATGGTTGGGAGGAAACAAATTTGGTTATAGTGTTAAATTAGCTTTTGAAAGATTATTAGTGATTAGGTGATGTAAAAGTGATGTTGGAGTTGAAGTAGCAATAACTCGATCTAAAACTTCCATGAAACTTCTGTACCAATCTAGATAGATTCATCAAAATGTCCTTTATGAAAGTTATAGGTCTTCCTTTTAGCTTTCCAACATTATATAGTATGAAAGTTTTGGACATCTAAGCTGAAAGTCAAGATCCTTGTAAGGGAAGATGTTCAAAAGTGAAGTTATTCTTCTATCTTTTGCTTCTTCTGTGATGATGTCATCTCCTTCCGTGTTTTGCTTTTTCTGTCTTTTGCTTCTTCTATGATGACGTCATCTTCTTCTGTGTTTTTTTCCTTCTGAGTTTCACTTCATTTGAGATTTGTTTCTTCTATATTTTGTTCCTTCTAAGTTTTTCTTCTTTTGTGTTTTGCTGACGTGTCTTCTTCTGTGTTTTGCTTCTTCTGGGTTTTGCTTCTTCTGTATTTTGCTGACGCGTCTTCTTCTGTGTTTTGCTGACGCGTCTTCTGTTGTGTTTTGTTGACGTGTCTTCTTTTGTGTTTTGCTCCTTCTGGGTTTTGCTTCTTATGTGTTTTGCTGACGCGTCTTCTTTTATGTTTTGCTGACATGTCTTCTTTTGTGTGTTGCTCCTTCTGGGTTTTGTTTCTTCTGTGTTTTGCTGACGCGTCTTCTTCTGTGTTTTACTGACGCGTCTTCTTTTGTGTTTTGCTAACGCGCCTTCTTCTGTGTTTCGCTGACGCGTCTTCTTCTGTGTTTTGCTGATGTGTCTTCTTTTGTGTTTTGCTTCTTCTGAGTTTCGCTTCTTTTGTCTTTTTTTCGTTTCGCCATAACTTCTTCTCTAGACACCCAAATGAATTGATTCTTGAACGATGGGACTCGTAAGACATTACCCTACATCTCCACCTAAAAATCACAACCATCTGAAATGAATTGAGAAAGAATGAGTGAGAAACATGGAACGGGCATAGTGAGTGTGCTCTTGAATTTTATGAATTGGGGTTATTCCACTGAGCAACTCTTCAGTATTTTGAGTATATCTAGACCTGTAGGATTCTAAATGAGACGATTGTTGTTTTGGAGTGAACTAGAGATATAGGCCTACAAATTGTCTTAGAAGTATAATTGTGATTCAATTTATAAGATATTTAAGTTCTAAACGGAAGTTGGGCACTGTTTTGGAATATGACAATTTTAAAATATTTGAGGCACATCTTCCGAAATACTGAACCGAATTAAGTGATTTTGGTGTCAATGGAAAGATCTAGAAATGGATAAGTAGCTAAGAATTGGACCGGTGTCCTAATTAAAGTGGAGTTTTAAATAACCTTGAAGGAGAAGTCACAGTACTTGCCTTCATTTCTTTCTCTCAAAGCTTCTTTCTCTAGAGCTCCTCCAACCCAGAGCTTTTCATCAAATATTCCCCGAAGTTAAACCTTGCTTTTCTCTGTTGTCATCACTTCCACTCTGATATTTCTTTCTTCTATTCCAAGAAAAGACCGAACCCCCTGTCAACCTTCAAGATGAGGTACGTGGGCTGCATGAGAAACTAGGGTTCACGTGATTTGAAAATGTTAGGGCTTTGGGATGGTTGCATGTTTTTGAGCTTCAAACAAGTAAGCTTATTATGATTACATAGTTTTGCATGAAATGAAGCATGCATCGTTAGTTCACTGCTAAATGGTTAAGAACAGTGATATTCGCAGTTGTTGGAAAATGAGTGAGGAGATTTTGAGTATGCCATATATATGATTTTCTTTGGACTTGATGATCAAATGATATAAGAAATTGTAGAAATTATTTTGGAGTCGGAAGATCAACGAAAAGTGTATGATGATGTTTAGAGCTGAGAAAGAAAGATTTAAGTGATGGCTAGAAAAAAAGTGAAGTGAATGAAAGTGTAGTAATGCAGAAAATGGGATGAATTTACGTAATGAATGTTTCTGCTTTTGATGATTATGAAAAATGATAGATCTTGATTAAGTTGGGAAGTTGGCAAGGTAACTGGGATTGTCACTGAGCATGCATTTTACATAGTCCATATAGATATTTGTGCATAAATGAGTTTTGTAACGTGTGTGAATTGTGTATTGTTTAAATGGGTTGTGCAGGTTAAGTGTCCGCATTCAGGTGTTCCCAGAATTTGAAAGCAAATGCTAATCTGGAACGTATTGTGAGTAGACCTAGATTGGTCTCATTCCATTATTTGTTTTGTTTGACTTTCGATATCAGTTGAATTCTGAATGATTGTGTGAATGTGATGGTTTATGTTGGTTTCCGAACAAGAGGTCCGATTATTGTGATATTTGACTTGGATATCGAAGTGTTGCTTGTATGTGAAAAAGCTGAACTAACTACACTGAAGTGATTGCTAAGTGAATTCTGAATGTGAAATTACATGCAAGTAAAAGTGTAAATTCTCAACTATATGTTGAATGCCGGATTACTATCCAATGATAAGTGATTATGACTGAATAAGAGCATGCAATGTAAGTGATGCATTCCATCTCATGAATGCATGAAATATAAAGGCGTTGTGACTTATGTTGCCTGTATGAAGCGCTTCCACGTAGAGCTATGCTCTGTGATTCTATTTTGATTGAGCCCTATGGGCCAGTATTCTGTTCTGATTGAGGCCTACGGGCCAGTATTCTGTATAAGTGAGTGACAGGCACTCAGTCACAACAATAAGAACGAAAGTGAATCTCATACAAATGACATATGCATAATATGAATGTTTGAGTGAATTAAATATGAAGTGTGAAAGTGAAATAGTGTGAAATGTGCAATATGTGAATTTATGTCTTATGTGACTGAGTGAGCCATCAATGATGGTCACTCATTGAGTTCGCAAAACTCACCCAAAACTTGCAATTATTTTTTAGATCAGAAGAATACCCCGTTAGACCAACGGGAGTATACATGCAGTATAAGTGAAGGATAGAGGTCGGGATCAGTTCGCGTCTGCATTCTTATTTCTTCTATTTATATCAGATTGTGTTTTCAGTAATGATTGTATCAACTTTACAAATTGGAAATGTTAGTAAACGATTTTGAAGTGTAATGAAATTATGACTACAAGTCTTTTGTTTTTGTAATGGGCCCAAATGGCATTGAAATTTTATTGATTTTATTGTGTGGATTAAAAATGTTTATGAATAAAATGGGCCCAATTTGAGGATATATTTCCGCATAAAATGTTAGTGTTTCAAAATAAAAATTTTATACCGATTTATGAATGTGTTAAGTGTTTTAGCACGTCACCCTCGTGGGGCACGGACTCGGATATCACCATCGATGTCGGGTTTGGGTCATGCAGGAATGGGGTGCTACATAATGTCTTCATAGAAAATGTAGCCATATGTTTTTAGTTTAATCCAAATCAAGAATCATCTCGTTTGGATAACTTGAGAAAAAGTTGTGGCTAAAAGACTGAAACATACTCCGTTAACATTTTTTAGATCAACTACCCATTTTGCTTCACAATCTTTCTTTAACACAACTCATACCAAGATCACCATTTTCACTTCATTTACTCCTACACCTCAACTATCTCAGAATTTCTGATTCTTTCTACCTTTCTTGAACTTGAGATGTACTAGGCACGACGTCT
>JANSVB020000158.1:566069-576226 GCA_025504935.2 Erythroxylum haughtii | reverse complement strand
TTGCGTACCATACATGTTAATGACATTCCGACCCTAATCCGAAATTTTCCCAATCTCAATTCTAAATCCCGAATTCATAATCTCCAAATTGAATTTAATCCATAATCAATTAAATCATCCAATTCCTAAATCCCCAATCTCAATTCCTCAAATCAGTACGCATAGGTAGAAACATCGTGCAACAATGAAGTTCCAATGAAAACCATGCCTGATTGACTAGCACCCTATCGAGTTTGGCCCACTGTGTGGTGTGGTTCCATGTAAAAAACTCACCCCTACTAGGAGCATCTTCAAGACCCATGATGGCGCGAAAGTCCAACAAATCCTGGAGAAAATACCCAGAAGGGTCCCGACAGCCAAGGCGTTCACGGGCAGAGTAGACACAATTAAAATCACCCAAGATGATCCATGGTTGCTGGAGGTCAGATTGAAGGCACTGGAGTTGGTGCCATAGCGCTCGCCTCTCCCGGATAGTATACAAACCATAAACCAAAGTGGCATAGAAAACAGTCTGAGAAATGGAGTATTGCAATTTGACATGGATGTACTGATCACCAATCGCTAGAACAGAATAGCAGAGGTACCTCGGGTCCCATAATAAACACATCCGTCCACCCTCAATACTCTCAAAGTTGTGGCAGAACTCCCAGCCACCAAAACGACGAGTCACCATAGAAGACAAGCTATTCAATGGCAGTTTAGTTTCAAGAAGCCTCACAAATCTACATTGATGTTGTCGCACCAATTCGACAATAATTTTCTGTCGCGAGGCTAGATTTAGGCCCCGGACATTCCAGTAGAGGAACGTCATTGTTTGGGCTTGGGAGGACGAGTCCCCCCGATCCCTTTAGGTGGTTCCGAGCTCCAGGAAACAGCCACAACATAACGGCCTGCCTCGGGGGTTGTGCCCGCGAAGATGAAGCAGAAGTCACCACCTTCCCCTTAGTTACAATGGACTGAGAGTCACCCTTTGCTTCAGGCCCCAGACCCAGTTTGGTATTGACTAACCGACTGACTCGAGAAGGACTAGGAGGTGCACCATCCCCCCTGATTAACCGAGAGGGAGCAAGAGAGGGGCCATAGGAACTCTGAGAGTGAACAGCATTGGGAACCACAACAGCCAAACTAGGAACCTCCGTCTGTGGAAGGGGAGACCCCTTCAGTGATAAACTCACTGGCCCTGCTGGCGGAGCCGACGGGCCAACATCACGCTGGACCAGAGGAGTAGCATCCGGGGCAGGGGTAGCATGTCGACAGGTGCCAGACCATCTTTCACCACGTCAAGGGGGGCAACTGGAGGAACAAAAGAACTGACATCACCAATTGCAGCCTCAGGCACAACTGGGGGGGGAGGGGGGGAAATCCCCTTCCACAACCCGATTGTGGGTTGTGGGAGGGTCTCTAACCGTAGCAGAGGACTGACCATTCTTCTGCTTAAGTTTCCGTTTACAAAGAAAAGGGGAATGGCCAAATCGCTGACAAAAACAACAGAACGTCGGGTAAGTTTCAAAATGGACCACTTGTTGGATAGGTGCCCCAAAAGGAAGCTGGAGCTCGAAGTGGGTAACAGGCGGTTTGGAAACATCAACCTCTACCAGAAGACGGGCATACCCAAGCCGACCCTTAGTGCTGGTGATGTGATCAGTGCAAATGGGGTTGCCAATGCAGGAACCAATTTTAGAGAGTCCCCGTTCAGTCCAAGCATCCAAGGGGATGTTTGGTAATTGAACCCAGATGAGAACATTCATAAACTCCCTATAGTTGAAGGCAAACCTAGGAGTGAGCTTCTTCAGCAAAAGGGTTTTACCAAACAGGACATAAGGCCCGCCAGCCAACACACTCAAACAATCATCCTCCGTCTGAAACTGGAAAATCAGCCAACCATTACTATGCGGGAGTATCTGACATTGGACTGCCCAAGTAGCCTTCAGATTCTCAACAGTTTTCATCCCCGGGAACTTGCCTGTAAAACAACCAACCAGGCAAAAACCCCATTCCCTCTCAATTTCCAACACATCATCCTTGCCCAAAGTGACAATATCGTCCACAACCAAACGTTCCAATTTGAGTCCCCGATTAAGATCTCTATTGTGTCGAAAAAGGCTAGCATAAGAAGGCTTGGTAGAAATGGTTTCAGTCCCTGACTACGGGGTTTTCACAAACACATGTTGCTCAGGAGGAGCCCCCCTCGACACAGCAGAGTCCCCGTTCAAAGTCAAGTCACCTTCAACCTCTTTTTCAACCGTCTGACTAGAATCCTCAGGTCGATTTCCACTTCAGCCGTGGATGCTACCTCATCCCCCAGCTGAAGGGAGCCAGCAACACACAAAGGGGGAGAAGACGTACCTGGGGCAGAAGCCGGAAAAACAGAACCACGCTGAGCTTCAGCCAGTGCCCGACGTTTAGGCGGCGACTGAAAACATGCTACAGTAATATCCTGACCCTTTGACATTTTACGGGCCATAGAATCGCAAGGAGAGCCAAGGGGGGAGACCCCACCTTCCAAACCAGGGGACGCTGGCCCGAAAGCACCGCCACCGCATCGTAGACTGGGTGGGCGTGTCACCAACACAATCAGAAGCGGCAGAGAGAACCCCCAAAAATTCCCGCTAAAAGAACGTTTTGAATTTCAGAACCCAGAACCACGCAAACCGGGAGCAGTAGAGACCGCGAGCCCGTGGGAGGGAAAAAGAAAAAAGAAGAGAGCAACACCACAAAGCCAACCCGGGTTCGAAAGCTAGGAGACAGCAATCGCCTAGTGAGAGCACTCTTTATCTGTAGATTCTGTGGAGCTCTCTCTATATGGATTAATGTGGAGTTCAAGATTTGTTTCCACATCACTGGTTTGGTTTATATCAGATATCAGCAATGGTTTTCTTTTGAACATCATTCACGTGGTCGTTCTAAGGGCAGCATCTTTCATACAATCAGCGAGATTGACTTCGTAATAAAATTGGTGCTGCATATTATACTCAATGCAGCTGAAAAGCACAATAGGTTGGTTGTCTGTAGCAACGGCACATACAGAATCTGGTTCCATGTTTATTAACTCCATTAAGGCTAAATTTTCAAACCAAAAAAAAAAATCCTTTAAGGCTAGTGTTGATCTATCTTTCTCAGAATTTCAAGTAGAAAAACAAAACAAAATCTCCTATAATTACCTTCCTGGTATTGCTCAACGTGAAATCTTTTATGCTGCAAGTTGAAGTTATCAAATCAGTGAGTGGAAGTATAACCGCTTAAAAGCAGCGTCTCTTGATGCTCAACCCTGTTAGAACATGAAAGAGAAGCGCCTTTAAGTTTTCTGGATCATGTAATTTAGGCTTTGATTGCAAATGTTTTTACTTCGGCACAGCTTTTATTGGAATGCCAATCTTCTTTGTACAAGATATATTTTATATATTCGTCGTAAACACTAAACAACATGGCTCAGTTGACATTCTGATTATCTTTATTTTGTTTTTCAGTAGGTAGAAGCACATTCTATCAGTTATTATTTACGATGTGGGTTGGTGAAGATAACTGGTACAAGCATTCACGTAACAATTCAGATTCTAGATTCCAACATTATTCAGCTACAGGAAAACAAACTGCTGTTAGGGAGCGTTGAATTGACACAGTGCAACAACCAATCAATTTTAATTAAACATAATGACATCTGTTAAATTTTGACCATCAAATAACGAAGATGCTGCTTCAAAAATGTTTTTAAGTACATAAGAACAGTACAACAAATGATAACTTTGGCACAAGGGGAAAAAACAAAAAAACGAACTCTCACACATACTACCAAGAAATGTCAGCAGAAATGCTGTGATATTCAGATCAAGTTCTTATTACCATGCATGTCAACATTGGACAATAAAGTATGAACTCGATTTCTTTTTGCAGACTTGCACAACAGCTCCGTGCAAACGGTACTAAAAATGAATTAACCGCAACAATATGAAGGCATTATTAGCATCAGAGGGGTTATTGTCATTGAAGTAAAATTACAATACCAAACTAACCGCTGCCAAGTATTCAGCAAACACCATTGTGGGGTGAATGTTCACATGTTCCAATGCTGGCAGACAAAATATTTCAAATACAGAGAACTGCCATTAAGCCAATGTGGATAAGTCCAAAATCATGCATAAATTGAAGAGACCTACAGCAGTAATAAATCTAACAACCAATCCACATGCCAGAACACACAAAGCAAAACAAAAGAAAAAGGATCAGCTATCCCCTCTGCGCTTATACATACAACTTAAGGAAGCCTACAATACAGCGACAAATCATACCAACCAAACCATTTGCCAGCAAAAGGAAAGCTCAAACAAACAAAAAGGCAGAATCCACCGTCCCCTCTGCTTATATGTATCTGATCAAAATGAAGAAACAGGAAACAGGAAAAAAAACAGTAGATAAAGCAATAACGAAGCACATATGCCTCAGCTAAAAAAAATTCACCAGTCCAACTTGCATTCTCAGAACAGTTGGAATAGGCTAGAGAAGGTTTTAAGTCCAACTGTATAAATTTTTGATGCAGTGAAGAAACAGTATGGCACCAGTTTCTCAATGCCTGAGCAACACAGATTGCTTTCCAGCGGTTAAAATATCTACAAAGGGGAAAGTAAACTGCAGCCACCCAGTACAAATTCAAGGGAACAACAACCCAAGGGCCCATGATCTAAAATACAATTGATACAGCAAAAGGAGGGGGTCGGAGACTGGACAACATCAAATAACTCGCTTACCACCCATCCTCTGAGAGCAAGTTAGACTATCTCTGGAAGTTGACAACAGCCACCAAAGAAAGCTGGAAAGGAAAACAAAATAAGACATCAATTGTGGAAACTATTTTTCACAAGAAAGCACTTGTGTAAAACTCCAAGCATTTAGGAATGCTCAAACTAAAGAAAATGAGTAAAACAACAGAGAGGTGGAACACTGCGGAGCTTACAGGTTTCACCAACAACCTGGGCTACTGCCATGAGGACTGCTTATACCCTTCCCATCCTCCCTCAGGCTCCTTCCTCTTCAACACCCCACCACCAGCCACTGAGTATATTCTTGATGGCTCCTCCAAAAAGGCCTGAGGATTGGCAACAGAGAGTTGCCTTGATGCAAGAGACCCAGTTTCATCTCTCCCTTCTACATCTGGACCAAGAGGCCCCGCATTGAGGTCCAGGCCTTGTCTCCCCCATTTCTTATTGCTGTCAGAACTACCATTGCTGTTGCTATCTGGGAGGTTTACAACACAAGGCCTTGAATATTGGGTTGGGACCACACCAGCAGGTGCTAATATTTGAGAATGCACACTAGGAAAGCAAAGCTGCCCACCAGTTGATGAATCTACATATGTCGCCGAACCAACTGAAAATGTAGTTGAGGGCAGAGGGAAGCTGGTACCAAAAGGTAAGACAGGATATTGGAATGGTGTAGATGAAAAAGGTAGTGCTGGAGAAGATGACAACACTGGTCCTCTATAGAGATCACTTCTAAATGGAGTAGCATCTGGGGGTGGAGCTAACATTCTTTGAGGCCCACCAGGTGCCACCATTTGAAAAGGCTGCTCCCCTCTATCAGGTAAGATAGACTGGATTGTCATAGTTGGATAATGATTGCCTAGAGGAAACCATGAAGAGAAGTTGCCCATGTCTCTATTATTTAGCCGAATCCCAGAAACTGATGACTGGGATGTCGGGGTGTTCCTAGTGTGCTGCCCAAGTGTTGTTGGTTCTGCAAGTGCTTCATCAACAAGAGGCCCATCATTCAAATCAAAGTCCATGAGGTTACTTCCATCACAAATTCGAAGTCCACCTGAAGAAGTTTTTGAGGGTTGAAGTTGGCCCGCCAGCTGAAAACCATTGCTACTCAAGTGAATGCCAACATCAGTAGGTTCATCCACTTTGTTCAGATCAAGATCAAATCCCCCAGAGTTTCGACTAGGCACGGAACCCTTTAAATCATCATATGCCAGATCACATTTCTTTTTGCTGCCAGAGATACCACCTGTACCCTCAGCAGAGCTTCGACAGGCCAAGTCTTCCAAGATTCTTTCATCTGGAACATTCAAGTCAATGTCCAACAGAGGACGACATAGTTTAGGAGCAGCAGCATCAGGTACAGAAACAACGGTTGGACCTACTGACATCTCCAAAGCTTTTCTTGGTCCAGCAGGTCGAAAAGCACTTGTGGCGGCTGATCCCTTCCAACCAAGCTCTCCCTTATTCTTCAGTAAATCCACTGGTGGAACGAAAGGTCGTTTTGCAGCTGCAGCCACTGTAATTGAAGCAGGAACACTGGTAGACACGGAAGAAACTGTCAGTGGCATAGGACTAATTAACTGTTGAACAGGAGAACATCCCGAAGATCTCGATTTGTTTGGGTCTCCATATCTTCCTTCATCGGAGTTGAACCCTTGATTCAGGTCAAACTCAACTTTTGCTTCCATATCTGAACCCCCTGCAGCAGTCGATGTACACTCTTCAGCTTCATCAGCTTCTGTGCCAGTCATCTTCGATCCCCTAGATCTTCTTTGGTGCTCTGGTTCTTGCAAATGTACAGATAACACCCTCTGCACCCTTTGAAAAGCTGGCCCTCCATTATCTCTCTCTTCAAAGTGATTACCTACAGCATTCTTAACCAAGAGCTCAACCTTGTCATCAGAAACAGCTGAACCTACATAGCTTTCTTGTTTGATTTTTTGCTTCAAGGCAGACCAACTCCTGCAATCTATCTCATTAGCTTTTTCATCCTTCAGCTCATCCATGCTTTCAGAAATCACATCCTTGGTAGAACAAGGAGGCTTGGGATCCCCATCAGTTCTTTTTGCAAACTGAGTATGCATCACATCAGCTGGTTTCTGTTCAATCTTCACAACCGAGTTTAACTCTTCATTCTTTTCACCATCATTAGCTAGAGATGCAGATGGTAATATTCCTTCAGCATCTTTTTTCATTTCTACTTCTGAAACACTGGCCTTGCACTCAAAGCGAATAGTACCAGATGAATGTTCTTTAATATCAGATGTGCCATCTGCATTTACTTCACCACCTATTGCATCCTCAAATGTCTCTTTGCCACCAGAACCTAATGTACTATCCACATTGCATGCTGGAGGTACAACCGAGGTAGTCATTACCATTTCTTCTGATTTTACATTACTCTCTAGGCAAGCCTCTGCAGTTTCTTCTACATTACTGCTGTGAACATTTGGATGTCCAGCAAGGTCCCCTATAGGTTTTTCTTGAGAAACAGAACATTTATGCAGTGAATTCCTAGCCACTGAAGTACTGACCACAATAGCTAGCTTCTCATGTTCATCATCAACACCCTCAGCAACCCCGCTTTGGTCCTGGCCATGGTCATCAGCTGAAGATGACTTAACTCTTGAATCACCACCTGTGCAAGAGTTATCAACAAGAGGAATATTTCTCTGTGGAGAATCAATCGGTGAAACCATATCAGACTTAGACACCTCCCCAGCAGCAACACTAGCAAGCAAATTCATTCCAACAACATCACCAGCTGACATGGTTGAATTTGCTTCAGCATACTTAGCACAGCTTTCGATCAATGCATTCATAGAACTAAAAGAAGCATCACGTGATTTAGCCAACTTATGTTCATTTCCAGATGATGAGGAAGCAGCTTTAGCGACTTCAGCTAGTTTTCGAGTATCATCACCATTCCTAGAGTGCTCCTCATCGACAGCAGCAACAGGAGAACCATCCCCCTCATCAGACCCAGTAAGCACCTCCTTGAAATCATTGCTTTGCCATGACTCTGTATTGACATCCGAAGTAATAGTAGCTCTATAAGCATCTATTTTCTCCTTGCCATCAGACTGATCATGCTTGTCAGGAAGCACAGGGGAAGAAGCTCTGCTGTTCATGACCATATGGTCTTCAAAAGAACCTCCACTGGCACTTTGAGCAGGACTGCGACCTCTGCTGGAGATTTTAAAAATTAATTTAGCACTATTCCCCTCAGCTATGGGAGTGTCAACTGCTTTCTCTGATGTTAATGTGGACTGAGATAATTTTTCTGAGCCTGGATTTCTGTGCAACGACGAATTTTTGCTTAATCCTGTTTCCTTTTGGACCCCATGTATAGTTGATCCTGGGATGCCGTTGATTGATTTCCGATGACATGTAGAGCCACTGATGATCTTATTGGCATTAACTGAAACAGCACTACAACTCTTTGCATCTTCCTTCCCAGAAAACCCTGCAGTTTTTACATGGTCACTAGAGCATGATTGACTGTTATTGTGGGACTGACTGGAACTGCTGCTTTTTTCATCCATCGAAGCTAGAGGAAGATCAGGTACACCACTGACACCAAGGTTTTTAGATGATCCCTCTTTAAGATTATTACTCACTGATGCCAGCAGTGCTGCTGATTTTGTAGAACCCTGAGGTGTGGGTACAGATTTGACCACCGTCTCTCCCTGAACAGGCTTTGCGGAAGCAGGTTTTGATGATGAAAGTTGTGCACCAGAGCTTTTCATCACTTCAGAGGATAGACCTGAATGCCTGTTGCCTTCAGGCAGACGTGATCTGGCAGTCCAGGGGACAGTCTGGTTGGAACCAGATCGTGCATCCATTTCAGCTTCAACCCTTTTCTTCCATGTGTCAACTAAACTTCTTGCTTTCTTCTGAATTTCCAAGTTTTTATGGGACCGCAAGTGATTCACAGACTTGCCAATGTTACACATCTGTAATGCCTGAAGATTTACAGGCAGCTTATCAAGTGCACGGAGCAAAACTAACAAAAAATCTTCAATAGATTTATCGCTATCCTTAAGACCACTACCACTACCAATCTTTCCTTTGTGGACCTCCTGCAACCATTCATCAAAAACAGTTAAGCCCCTCATCTGCACAAACCAGTTAAGGCAATCAATCTTATCTGTTGCTGCTACAACACCAGCCAGTATTGACCTGCCAATCAAGTTCATCTTTTTCTCACATTTCTCAGGTTTCATAAGTTGCACTAATTTCTCAACAGCTTCAGAATCTACAAGACCCCCTTTGTCAGTGAATTTGGCAATCTCAGATTTCCAAAAGCATTCTGGTTTGTTGTTATCTGCATCACCATCATCCACTTTGGTGGGACGTTCTCGTTTAACCGGTTCAGAGCCCTGATCAACTCGATCCCTTTTCTTTCCCTTAGTTTGAGAATGGAAGGAGGAAGTACTATTCTGTACACCATCAGGAGCTGATTTTAGCTGTGATGTTGTTGTCGGACCATTGATTGGCTTTGGAGAGCGCCCACCTGGTTGTACAGTTGCATGCATTTCTAAGCGTGTCTTACACAATAGTTGATCTACTTCTTCTTGCCGTTCCTATGATGGGGAAAAAGAATCAACCACAGGAATGCAATTACCAATAAAAGAAAAGTAACAGAATTTAACACTCACATCAATATAATCTTGATCAGTTAACCACCATAAGCACTTGTTTGTGATGTCATAAACTCGCCTGCAGACAAATGAGCAAATTCCTGATGGAAGTTCAACACCTTTGGGAAGGAAGGCAACTTTACACGGATGAAGTAATGATGCAGCAGGAATCTCATCCTTGTGAAAGGAATAAAATATCTCGTTTGGCGCAGCTTCCAACAGGATGCCTTTGCCAAGCTTTACTTCAGCAGGTCGGTAAAGCCAATTAACACCTAACTTCAACTTGTTCTCCTTACCAGTAGTCAGCGAACGAATTATACCAATGAAAGGTGGGGAATCCTGAGGTGGTTTAAATAGAGCACATTCACCAACAGTAATCTTGCGTCCATCCTGTAGGAGGAGATAGCATAAATGGGCTTTAGCCAGTCCAATTAACAAATTTATAAATAGAGTTCAAAGGGTGAAAGAAAGATGAAGCAATTATCAATATCAGATACGATCCTATAGATAAGACTTACCATCAATCAGCTGACCTAGCATTATTAAAACAGGAAAAGGAGATCCTGAATAGTAATTAATAATTGATCAACATTCCAGCTTCTATGACAGCATAAAAATTGACCACAGAGTAAATACTTAAAACAACTCACGGTATTTTTCCAAAAAAAAAAAAAAGAGTTCAGAGGAAACCAAGTAGTTTGCATGGAAAACCCAATAATTTTTCAACCTCACAGATGTGTTTGAAAATTAGAGCACCTCT
>JANSVB020000158.1:502707-514350 GCA_025504935.2 Erythroxylum haughtii | reverse complement strand
TTCCAGCATTCATCTTCTCTTAAGGTACTAATGGACCCGCAATAATACTCATAAATTGAAGAAAAGGAATTATAAATGTGAAAGGACAACCTTTTCTGCATATTACTATTTAATGTGGTCACCATTTTTCAATAGAAAAGGTGATGGCAACTTGGTGTGGTCTCAACTCTCAAAGATAGAAACTCTGCACAAATTATTAAGTGACTTCCTTAAGCATGATTGGAAGTTACCCAGATGGATATCAAGTCTCATCAGTTCATTCCATATCCAACTGAAGATCTCTTCTTCTTGGTAATTATACTAATCATGATGAAAGAAAGTACAGATTGAGTCACTATTTTAAGTTAATCTCGCGTAAGGCATGCAAGATTAGCAATAAATGTCTCTGATAGGCATTGAGTGCTGTACAGACATGATTTACAGAAATCAGAACAGGAGAATCTACAGTAAGTTGTAATTATACTTTGCAATAAAACAGGATTTCTTGCCTCTTAGGCGGTGGGAGGTCCCTTAGTGCCTCATCTCCTTTAAGGCGTGATTAGTTGAGAGTGAGAAGTATTGGATTTGTTTATTTACTAATTTATTATTTAATTTTAAATTATTAATTTATCATATAATTTATAAAAATATTATATTTATTTAACTTACACTCAAAATTTTGATATATATTAAAAAATGAATGCTGCCGCTAAAAGAAACTAAAATAGAGATGAAAGAAACCCTAACATGAACTGTGCATTAACACAAACAATGTGAACATGTTAAAGTGATTTTCCAAGTAACTGAAAACAACAATGGATAAAAATCACAATCGATTTGACTGGTTCAATCATAAAAATATTAAATTGTCTAATTTTTTTGTTTAATTTTTAACTTTTTTATTTAATTTATTTTAATAATTATTGTTGTTAAAACCAATTAATTTTGTTAATTAATCAGTAAGTTTTTATTAATCAATAAATTTTTTAAATTAAAATTAATTAATTAATTTTTATTTAACAATATATTTTTAATTAAACTTTAAGTTCTTAAATGGATAGGACCAATCTCTTTTAATCGTATTTTAAGTTTTTTGATTTTATTCAATCTTCAGCTGTTTTTACAATATACAATATTTATTGAACCTTTTAAATTTTAAGCTTCTTAATTTTACCTCGACCAAAGTTTAAGAAATCCCCGAAAATAAAAAAAGACAGCTTTAGAATTTGACCTTATATGGTATGGTGGTGGGAACATAATGATAGGAATGTAACACTGCACCTTTATCTATTACATTATAGGAGTTGAAGAATATTTGTAACATATTTTTAATTTTTAATTAAGAGAAGAAAAGAAAAGAAAGCCATTCTTTTTGTTAAATAAGCCAAAATGATGCTCCACTTGCAGTAAATTTTAAGTGTAGGACAACTGCAGCCAACTCACAGTTAGAAAATTCAATAAGCTGCATGCATTGTCAAGTGTGGACCATCAACTGTTTCTAACAGTTCACAAAATTTATTGCAGTATATAAAATTTGTCTCTTGTAAAGAGAAATCATTGGAGCATGCAGCAAATGATCATGGTCAGTAGGGCATCCAGTACCTGATTGATATCTGCTATACGTGTCACCAACTTGAGCCTGTCCATTAATGTCCGAGGACAACAGCTCCTAAAATGAGGTGTACGATAATCAATGGTCTCTAATTGGCATCAGCAGGTAGCTCAAATTTCGCATTCCAGGCAGTTATGTCTCATTTCTTGATAGCAGAAGACAATGTCCCCCTACTTACCGTTTCTTGCTCCATTTCAGTCAGAGATTAATGGCTAAACTTTCAAGAACACTATACGAGTGGTGAGTACATGTTTCCTCCTCATTTTAAAAAAAGCAATAACAAAAATGCAGAAATTAAGGAATTATTTCACGAATTATCGTATAAACAAACTCATTTAACTGACATGCAGAGCTTGTCATGCCAATCCTAAAGTTGCATGACAATCTTCACCTGTGCACCATTCAAATCTGCAGAATGTATAGAAATGTCATGATAGTAAATGATACTTTCTGTAGTTCTCACTGGACAAGTGTTTAATAGAAATCTTACAACTTTGTATCACGTGTTAATTAGAGTGAGAGTGTAATAAATCTTGCAATATTTGAACAATCTCATTCCTTAAAGTGGTTTTTGGATGGAGTTAGGCTCAGTTTTTGACATCAGCGTTAGTTTGATGACAGATATCACAGATGTTCATAACCGATTACAAATATACAGATCTTACAAATGATTCCTTAGAATATACAAATTTTAGATAGATCAAACTTCATTTAATTTTGAATTGTATGAACTATTACATCGTTCTAGATCTCGTATACTAGATTGTTTATTGTTGTTTTGCTTTAGGTTTAAACAAGATATTGTACTAGGTCTTCCAAATTATCATATTTTTGTTCAAAGACGAGAACATCAACCCTTCCACTTAGAAGCAATCTACATTTTTTCCTGAGAAGGCCACAGGGCACCTTTTGCAAAGGGTATGAACATGTAGCAGAAGATTCAGATGAATATGAGTTGCAAAAAACATGGTATAGAAGATCAACAAACATGACCCAAAAGAAAGAAAGAAACTTCGATGTTTAGCCCATAGACTAAGGGCACTCACACCGAGATTTTCAATTTCTTAGGCACTCAACAATCACACACACTCAAAAAGTAGATGCAACCAGCTGGAACCCCGCTAATGGAACACGATTTTCTCGATACTAAACAATTTGTTATCTCGACATCTGTACGAGCTGAACGCCCCCACTATAAACATCTCAGGGCTCACTCGGCTACTGCAGTCTCAACTACTGGTTTAGCACTCTTAATGAGCTGGCTGAAGTTCCCTTTCGCCTTGAAGAGTTGATTGTGATGGTGCCTGCAGTAGAGAAGTTGCTCATGGGCTACATAGTTTGATGGGCTTATGAGACAGCCTCCGTGGATGCACCTGAAACAAGTCTTATGATACGATGTTCCATCAACTGCCACCTGAAAGAAGCAGACACTTCATTGACGCAACAGGAATAACACTCTTCTATAAATTCAGAATGTTCGTTCATTGTAAGGAGGTTTGATATGTACCTTTTCCAGAGGATAAACAGTTTTCTTGCAAGCAACACATTTTTCTTGGGTTCCAGCAAACAGTCTTGAAACTTTGCTGTTGCTATGAACCTGTGTCAGTGTGGTTTTATACAGTAAGTGAATCATGCTCAGAAAACAGAAAACTTATAAAATCGTCTGTTCTTATTATACATGTCGAAGTATTTAAACAAGAAATCATGCATATACCTGATCAACAGATCTGTCTCTAACAGTTTTTGGAGTACCTGGTCAAAGCAGGAACAGAAGAATAAAATAGAGAGAACAAAGAAGGAGGTAGTGGCACATGTCACAATGATTATAACATATTACCTTCAAAACTTTTATCCAAGCTTCCAGTCATCTTGAAGAGTTGATCAAAGTGAGGTTTACAATACAAAACACCTTCGAAGGAGCAGTAATTACTCAACTGCAATGCGCAAAAATTCAAACATGATGATTCAGAAAAATAATTTGAACATCTGTAACTTAGTGTTATATGATCCCCCATATGCATATTCCCCATCTAACGTTTGAAGCTGACATTTTAAAGATTGCTAAGAACGAAATTTCACTGTCTCCATAACAAGGAAAGGTATCTTTCAACGTTTACTTTTGAATCATTTTTGTTCTTCCTTTACTAGTTCCAACTACTCATCAGGAGAGAAAATCAAAACATAGTGGGGCTTGGTTCTACACATTACCAAGTCTACGCTCCAGAAGATTTTAACTAAGATCAAATCCAGGGTCCCAACTTCCACCTCCTCCTCCATCGTTTCCGGGCCCTTCTTTTACCGGTCAAAGATGAGGATCTAGATTCAGTTTCAGTACTCAAACAAAGGGACCTACCCTCAACCAACGAGGACAGAGGCAATTGAATGTCCCATATTCTTTAATTATATCACGACGAGTTAAAAGAATAAAGAAATTTAAAGAGAACACTGACAATCTGAACTGGACACCATTAAGGAATAACCGGATTCAAAAGTTGATAACTTTTGGATACTTTAGAAACAGATGACTGAACCCAAGTTTTGAAACTTGATCGCTTCTTGGTATTTTTCAATCAACAACCACATCTATTCAGACTTCAGTACAAAAGAAGAAAAATATAGAGGAAAAACAAAATGAAGAAATACACGATCCAACACTATTGTCAAACATTATCAGATACCCGATTAAGCAGGAAGGCAGCTACCACCGAAACATCAGTCACAAAGCACAAAAGGAACACGATCAAACTGTGAAGTGGTAAGAGCATGATCAAGTAAAACTAAAGAGCATGTTAAACGAAATATACCTACAACTCTTCTGATATATGCACGCATCTCCTTTTGCACGTATTTACTACATATAAAAGAAAAAACAGAGAACGGTTAGGGTGTCTCACCTTGAGTGTACCTTTACAGTGGTGGCACCTGAAACAAGTCTTATGATAGACTTTGTCGTCAGCTGTGAGCTGATCCACCAAGTATACAGTCTTCTCGCAGGACTTACACTTCTGGGTCGTGCCTAAAAATGGTGCCATACTGATCTCTACCCTCCTCTTTCTTTGTAGCTTGGATCTATTCCTTTCCTTCTTCAGCACCGAAAAGAAAGTAACCGTGAGAAAAAAATAAAAAGAAACTATGAATTCTGGGTCAGAGAATCACAGCTCAGAGATAACAGGAAATGGTCTGTGGGTGGACTTTCAGACCTTAGACTCGTAGGAATTGAGAAGCTGTCAGCATTTGGGTACTTTGGTAATTATAATGTACGTTTCTGGCACAAAAACATCAAAGTGCGTAGATTCCAAAACGTCTCCCGGTTGTTTCGGTTTACTGATTTTAATCTTTCATTAAAAAAACTAAACCGGCTTAGCGGTTTTTAATTTTTTTAATTTTATTTATTTTAATAATTTATTTTTCAATTAAACTTTAAATTTTGGATGCATGAAGTTTACCTTACCTTTGATTGGTTTTAGATACCATTTTTTAAATATGAAATCTCTTAACTTACGTGCCGTTTTCAAAACATTGCATTTAAGAATACTAATATTTTAAATTATTAATTTAAATATTTGTTAATTATTTTCAAAAATATTATATTAAAATATTTAATTAATCAAATAAACTATTTATGTCTGAAATGTTTTTATGTTATTTTAATAAAAAACAAATTTTAAAAACTTTCTAGAGGAATTTAAAATTTATCTTTTAGCCTATAATAAAGTACAAATTACTATGTCATATGCCAAGTGTTCTTTAAACATCTTTTCCTAAGTGTGCAATTTTTTTAATATTTTAAATAAATTTGCGAGTTTGCACTTTAAATATTAAATAAAATTTTTAATATTTAATTTAAATTATTCAGAGTAATTAATTAATGAAATTAGATAAAAACCATAATTAAATATTTTTAAAAATATATTGTAATTAAGTTATTGTGATAAGAATTTGTTTTCTCAACAGAATATTTACCTTAGGTATAAAGCTCACAAGTCAAGAATGACATGAGTAACAAAAACCCAATCTTTGCGCTAAGCATTATTTTAATACTATAACCTCTCTCTTACCGGATGAATTTAATACCGTAACGTGAGGGAACATATTCTCTATTCCAATTAACTAATTCCTATCCTATCTTATTAAATCTTATCTATATATTTATATAAATATGTAGTTAAAACAAACTAAAAAAAGATGTTTTAACGTCACTTCCGCTTTTATATTTAAATATAAACATTTGAATTGTTTTTAGTTATTTATGTAATAAAATTCAAGAGAGAGGGTCAAATGTTTAATAATTGAAGATGTGGACAACTCACCTATTAATTATATTTATATCCCCACCCTTTCTCCACTTCCAAACCTTTTCCATGGTTATACAAATTTCTGTTTAGGCTTTTGTTTATTTTTATTGTTAGGGTACCCTTGTAAATACTATATCCACACTTGTCTGTTTTACTATACATATATATAGATATATAGAGAGATAAAATAGTTCATCTAAATATTTAATGAGTTTAATATAACAAAAGGTTAATTTCATCGGATTCTCCTTTTTCTTATAATTTGCAATTGAAGTTATAAGGCAATGTATTTTATTTGACGAGTTCTTGTTAAATAATGATTAAAAAATTTAATCGGTAAAAATTTTGAGCTGTTTAATTTTTTGATTTAATTTTTAATTTTTAATTTAATAATTTTAATAATTTTTATTGTTAAAAATTGATCAATTTATTAATTAATCGGTTAATTTTGTTAATTAACGGTTTTTGTAAACTAAAATTAATTAATTAATTTTTATTTAATAATTTTTTAATTAAATAATTCTTCAATAAAAATAACAACTTCTTTTAATTATATTTCAAATTTTTTTATTTTATTCTATTTTTAGCTAATTTTATAATAATATAATATCGATTAAATCTTTTAATCGAATTTTTAAAAGATTAGTATTAAATAAAGACACAACTTTTAACAACATGGTATCTTTTAACATTTTGCGTGAAAAAAGTAACTTTCTTTGTTTACTTTTTAAATTTTATGTGATAAAGTTACATATAGAAGTGATTGATGAGATAATTCTTATTGATTTCAACTATCTTTTACATATGGCCTCCCTGGTGGGCATCTTTTGAATTATTATATTAACACTAACAAAAAAAGGGAACACGCCACTGCAATCATGCCCAATAGCCCTACCTACACCCAACACTTGTTTTGCCAGATTAGCCTAAACCACTCTTTATCATTCATTTGGGCTAACCAGTTCTTTTTCTTTCTCCTGCCGTTCTTTTACTGAGAATCTGGTTACTTTTCTTTAATTCCAGGATAGATGATACAACATGCTTGTCCTTTTTCCTCCTGTTCTACCTTCATATACCACATGGTACTTAAAAAGCCTGGCTTTCACAAATGCAGAAGTAGAACTACAAAGCTTTTCCTGGATTTCCATTATCTTCAGCTCAGAAGTACAAATTTTGCTGATGTTTTAACTATTTGTTACACTTTTCTTCTTAATCCTGTCGATTAGATTAGCCCAATAGAAATAACAATGATTTGAATATAAAACAAGTATAACGGCTATCATCTGGGGTTCGTTCTGATGAATGATGCCACCTATCAAGCGGTTGTGCCGAATGAGGATATCAATTTATATTCCCTTCCTGGTGTACCCAAAAAGACAGTTTGACGAAGTGTCAACAATATCAAGAGTAACTTCACAGTCAAACAGATATATGTTATTTCATCGGTGATTTCCATTCAACTGAGAACGATAGGTAGCTTTAAAAGGAAATGATCAAAAGAAAAAGTATACTTCTTATTAATCGAGATATCTAATGTTTTTTCAGAAATCTGAAGGACAGGTGTTAGGGTGTCACCCTTATGCGCTTTCTTTCCCTTGTTTCCTAGCTTCTTCCCTCATTACTGCTCTGACATAAATTTCATAGCAACACCCTGAGACACATTCAATAAATAAAAACAGAGAGGTCTTAGTCCATAGAATTGCCAACAAGAAAACCATGACAGAAAGCTGCAACCATTGGTGATTCCCCTGAAAACATGCACAGATTTTCATTTGTGTTAACCAGCTGTTCATGTTTAAACCAACAAAGAAACCCGAATAGAATTGAAGCTCCTACACCGAGTTCTTGCACAAGGACAGGGTGGCAGATGGAACAGCAGTCATATGTCACATAAAAAGACACTGGAATCCAACAAATCAACTGTCCAAAATGGATTGGGTTTAATATATTTACTACCATGCAGCAAATTTAGAAAATTTCCCGTGTACAACCACCAAGGGAATACAACTTTTAGCAAACTAGAACTGACAACAGTATAGACAATTTCAGGAATTGATTTGCTTCAATCAAACAAAAACAATTTTGTGCTTTCTCAGGAAGCTGGAACTGGAGCTAACAACAGTAAAGACAATTTCAGGACTTGATTTGCTTCAATCAAACAAATACAATGTTGTACTTTCTCAGGAAGCTGGAATTAGAACTTTGTAAATCTTTAATATGCAGATTGCAGGACATTTAGTCCGTGGCCCAAGTCAACTTCAAAAGGCCTAAATTATGCGAACAAAAAACTTGGTTTTATACGACAATGGATTCTTTCGAACTCATGGATTTTTCATGGAAGTCATTTCTCACCGTATATCTAAGAAACCACTATGACTGGTTAGGAATTAACTAGTCCCAAATTTGCAAATTGTTAAATGTTAACGACATGATTTTTCCTAAGTAGAATAAGAAGATCACAAACAAATGAATGGCTGCATGTCATAGTAAAGGAACTAGCTCACCTGCCACAACAACAATTGTGAGAACATCTCCAACTCTTTTGAGCGTCCTCACACTTTTCTTGTGAGATTTGAATCGCTTGAGTGCTGGGTCTTCTGCCAACAGCTGCAAGGTGATAAATTAACCAGCAAAATAACTCAGAAATAAACATCAAGTAAACCATTATCAACCACTCTGCCACAACTTAGGCTTCAGAAACTGCCTTCTTTGCTTTTACGAATAAAGCTACTAATGATGACCAAGCATCTATCTTTTACACCTTTTCCATTCATTTTCTTGCCTAATTTGTTTATCTTTGCCAAAATTTGGTCCTTCAAACAGTATCAAGCTTTGAATCGTTTCTTTAATGTAAGAAACTAAATTAGCTATACTAACCAAGTTGTATACGATCCCTAAAGAAGCAAGCAAAACTCAAAAGACAGCAAACCCACAAGCTGAAAGACTTTTCATACCCTAATTACGAACAAATTATACCACAAAAATTTCAACATCTTCAATTCACTATAGAAACAAAAACCCAATTGATAAATCGGAAACCAGGTGTAATCTACCTAATAAAGCTCAGCATACCTACTCAACTCTATCAACGCGTTTATCTCGAACCCTCTTGTCTACTAAAAAATCCATATACATATACAGGACTTAATACGAGCATACAACGGCACACACACAGAGAGAGAGAGAGAGAGAGAGAGATGAAACTCACAGCTTTCTCACGTTGCCCCAGATCAACATGGAAACCACGACGCGAAAGTGATAGAGGGTTCTCCGTCTTCTTCAATTTGTTCCATTAAAAGTTGCACAACATAGGTAATTGAACTGAATCAAAAGACCCAATACACAGACGTAGAAAATAGATGTAGAAGATAAGGACGTACCTGAGAGTGAGATCGGAGGTGAGAAGAAATGGTGGAATTTATGAAAAGGAACGCCATTTTTGCTTTGATTCTTCCTTCTCCTGAAGGGTGAGCCGTGAGCGTGCAAGTGGGCCAAAATTTGTTTATTTGGAGTCAGCAGCCTAATCTTCGACGGTCCAGTGAGGCTACGATTGGTAGTACAGTTGTTAATGGAATAAAATATAATCTAATATCATTCAATTATTTGAAAGGAAGATTTATAATAAAATAAAATTTAGTTATTAACGGAAAGAACATAATAAGATGAAAAGGAAGAGTTTCATATTATGTTCTATTCTATCAGTAAGAATGAGTTACTTCCGATTTGGAGAATTTATGATAAAATTTAAGACTATACTTAGTCAAGCGTAAGGTTTTTAATAGAATAAAATAAAATGAAATGGCATATAATAGAATGAAACGTAAATAAATGTAATATTAGAAAATTGTTGTTTGGGAAAGATAGAAGGGTTCATAGTATAATATAGTGAAATGTTGTTTGAAAGATAAATGGAATGTAATGTAATGTATGTATAATAATAATAAATGACTATTTTAACCTTGATAGAAATATTGGGATGTATCGTCTTGTTGTTTGTTATTAGAATTGAGGGTATAATTGATACTATAAAAAATTACTAAGGGTATATTAGACAGTACATATTTATCAATTTATATTTCATCATAAACCCCTCAAATTGGAGGTAACTCATTTTTATTGTTTAAGATGAAATAGAATGTAATGTGAAACCTTTTCCTTACATCCTATTTCATTTCATTTTATTATAAATCTTCTTAACAAGTGATGGAATAATATTATATTTCATTTCATTGGTAACTCCTTATCAAACATAGCCTAAAATGATAAATATGTACTACCTAATACACCCTCAAAAAATTTTTATAATACCAATTATACCCTCATCCCTAACAAAACAAGTAGCAAGACAATACATCTTATTATTTGTGTTGGGTATAATAGACATTCATTATCGTTATACATACATTACATTCTATTTTATTTATCTTTTAAATAACATTTCACTATATCATATTATGAACTCTTCCATCCCTCATAAACAACAATTTTATAATATTACATCTATTTACATTCCATTATAAATCATTTCATTCCATTAAAAACATTACATCCAACCAAACATAACTTGAATCTAAATCTACCTCTGCTTAAAGGCCCACCTTTACAAATGTGGAATTATAAAGGTTTTGCATTCCAAGTGATATAAGTTTATTATCTTTGTTAATCATGAGTCTGACTACCTGTGACTGTTAAGACCTAAGCGAGAGGGGCTTTGCTATTCTAACCTGCTCTTTTTGTAGAGTGAAAAGTGGACATATATCTAAAAAGAAATAACTACTTTCGAGTGAAAGATAATACTACTACACTTTTGATTTTATAAAATACTCAAAATTATTTTGAATAATTTTTAATAATGGAAAATTAAAATTGATACAAAACATAAGTGACATAAATCATTTGCATAAAGGTTTGATGAAGCTATGTAACTTGTTAAGACAACATCATTGTACTTTGGAAACTATGTCAGAACTTAGAACCTTCTCAAAAAGTTGCCTCCTTTCTTTTAGGAGCATCTTCGTGTTCAGCATGTTCCAAAAAAGGCATAAATTAAGTTGATATTGCTTATGATCTAATTGTAAAGCCCATGAAATAAAACAAAACCCAACAACCCAACCCATAAAACCATTAAATAGAGGAGTATAAAGAGAAGTCATTAGTTGGAAATAAATTAAACACACCAATGAAGCCTTATTCTTCATTTTTCTCTTAATTATTTTCATCTGGTATGTGTCCTAATGTACCATTTTTCTACTGTATGTGACACTTCTCTTATGAATTCTCTTATTTTGGTTGTTTTGCAGCAAATTGTGAAGAAATTGTGGAGGTTAACCACCTCAAAATTCTTAACACATAGTTAAAATTCCAACATCTATTTTATTTCTTTTGTAACACACCACTCTCATCGGGCATATTCTCGAACATAACGACAATATTCGAGAATATACTCTACGGGATGGTATGTTAAGACTATTGAAATAACACATTACAGACTTTTCACGCATCAGACATATCTTAAGCAACTCATAATTCATTTGAGCCCATTTCAATACAAACATATTCAATCAGAAAGTCACTACATTTCAGAATTCATATGTATATAATACAATGGTTGCATACAGCAATGATTAATACAAATTAACTGAAGACATATGCACTTGCTAACTGATCTCGACTCTAACTCATGCTCATTTGCAGTGGCTGAACTCTAATTGGTCTAATTGGATAACTCCTCTGAACCTAAAAAGTCACGTTACAATT
>JANSVB020000158.1:395900-413643 GCA_025504935.2 Erythroxylum haughtii | reverse complement strand
CAAGTGCAACAAACCATCAATCATAGAGGCGATAAATTGTATGTTCAAGCCGAGATATAATTCAATACTCCTAACCCGTCCCAATTTATGATAAGACCCTTCCTATCGGAGATGAGATGTTACAATAGTTCTGCTTTTTGGTTAATTAAGCTCATTCATTGTGAATGTTTCTCACTGAAGATAATGTCCCACAATTTACAACACGTCTTATGGCTGTAAACAAAAGAAGCCACGTTCAGATTGATGACTTCTTGTTGTTCTCATGTTGGATCATAAATGGAAATTCTAATATATTATTGAGGCATTATTAAGAAAGTGACATGAATCGTGTATAGTTTGTATATTTGTCCGTTTGAGGTAATTTCAATACTTTTACTAAAACCACCTGTCAATTAGTGTTGAAACATTAATCTGATGCTCAGTTGATTTGTATGCGTAATTGTTCATAATTTATCACATCCCTTGCTTGTGATTCAACCTATGTCGTAAGATTGTATCCACTCTCTCTCATGAGTCATGTTTGGAGACAAGTCACAAACGATATGTGTCTGACGATCTTGCACTCCTTATCGGCAGCAGTAGCAGTTGTCAGCACATCCACTGATTTGAACATTCAAAATACTATGAAGCTTTTCAACCCTTTAGATTGTAACAGGTAATGTTCATCCTTGGCTATGCTTTGGAAATTACTTACTACTTTAATGCATCTTTCGTTTATTAGGTTAAAAGTATTCAGAATGGTGTTTGAATTGTTCATTTGGCAACGTCATATTTGCACGCCATCTCGTTCTGGGCGGCTTTGTAGGACAGGAAAGCGTTGAAAATGTTGCATGATCAGAGTTCTACGGGATGAATATGGATGTCCAGATCCACCTTTTTGCATGAAATAATAAAAGTGAACTTTGGACTCACTGAAGAGAGTAGGTTAGAATACTGGCAGCTTAGGAAAATCGACCTGTACCTAACTTTTCCTTCACTTGTACAAACTTAAGTGGTTGCAGGGTATTAAGTTAAGCTGATGACATTTAAGGTAAATCTTTGTGAGGCCATGTGAAATTATTATGTTATAGCCAAAGAAAGCAACACCTGTGTTGGGATAACGTTTTTTTTTTTAAAATTACAATTGAGTTGACTATAAAAACAAAACGGATTGGTTCTAAACATTGCACCCTGTTAGGTATCGGAAATGGAATAGACCGTAACTTGGCACCGATATGGCGTAACTCAAATGTCATGTCACGTGGTATACTCTATTTTATTCGATGCCAACATGGTTTTAAGGCAGTCATGTTAACGAAACCAATAAATAGAATGGTGGGTATTTTTAATATTATTTAAATCGATGATTTAAAATTTAAAATAAAAGTTAAATTGATAGGACAAAAGATTTAATGTTGAAAGTGTTCGATTAGTATCAAATCGTCATAAAATCAACTAAAAATTGAATAAAATTAAAGAATTTGAAATATTATTCAAAAAGATTATCTTTACTTATTGAAGAATTTAAAATTTAATTAAAATGTAATTATTAAATAAAAATTAATTAATTAATAAAAGTTTATTAATTTATCAAAATTGATCAATTAATTAATAAACATATCAGTTTTAATAATGAAAGTTATAAAAATAAATTGAACCAAAAAGTTAAAAAAAGAACCGAAAAGTTGGACGGTTCAAAATTTTTATAGTTAAACCGAAAATTCAATTAAAACTTTTATAAATTTAAGATTCAATTATAAACTTTTAAAAAGGTTTAAAGCCAAAAAAAATTATTATCCCTGTCACCTTTGAACTATTCTTTCTCTATATTATTCTTAATAACACTTTCTTTTATATCTTTTATTCTCAATTAGCCTTATCTTTTTTCTCTATAATAGTTTAGGGTCTGCAATGCTTGCTTTATCTATTCCTTTTCCATATTTTATTCTTAATTATCTTTTATTCCCAATTAGGCGTGTCCTTTTCCCCTATAATATATAGTTTAGGGTCTGTAATGTTTGTTTATATACATATATTAATTTTTTTTAGAACCATTATTGAAGAAGTTTAATTTAAGCATCCTCAAAGATTGGCTTTTTGTCGTGAAAAGCTAATTTTAAAAAACCTAAAATATGTAAAAAGGTAAATTATGTAGTAAGTTATTTAATTAAAAATATATGATGAAAGATATAATTTGTTTTTGTAATTTATTCATTTTAAAAAATATTCTAATTATTTTGAATTAATTAAAACTAAAAAAAATTTATTAAATTTATATCAATTTTATTTAAACAAAAATTAATTAAAATAGTCATATAAATTACATTATATATTCAATAGTTAAGTATAAGACAATTTTTGTTTAAATTAATTTGACAAATACGGATGGTTTTTAAAATAATTTTTAGTAATTTAAAATAATAAAAATAAGTTGGATTATAACAAAATCGCGTATTCTTACTTTTCTTTGAGTAACACATTGAACTCTAGACTTGATGGGTATAAAGAAAATTCTAAATATTGATGTGATATAATATCAAATATCGATTTAAATAATAATTTAATATAATACAACTCATTTTTGTATCATTATCTTGTTAATATTCCGGTCTTCAACTTTTACAAAAACGCACAACTTTAACCCTAATAATATTTTGAAACGATGAAAGTAAATCTTAACATTTTTTAAAGTTTAGAATAGATCCTAAATGGCGAAAATTTGATGAGGTTAACTCTTTTCTAGTTAATCTAACATGACATTATTTTTATATTTTAAATAAATAGGCCCTATTAGTATATAATTAACTTTTTAAATTAATTAAAAATGGATATCATTATCACGTGACAGGAGGAGCCATTGTTTATATATTTCAGACAATAAGCCCTACTTAACATTTGGTAATAAGATTTATATTTGTATATTTTTAGACTATGAATTCTACTTATTATATGATAGTAGGTCTCTTTTTATTTAAAATAAAAAATAATATCAAGTTAATATTTACGTGATGTTTACCTGGTAGATAATTAATTTCACAAATTTTTTAATTTATTTAGGATAAATTTGAACATATTAAAGATAGATGAAGTTGAGATATTAAATTATTAAGCTGAGATCGTGTTTTTGTTTTTTAACAATTTCCCATTTAAAAGGAAAGTCGATGTTCATGTGATAAGTTCGAAAAGCAAAATCCGTATTGTAGGTACGATCCTGGCAATCCCACTTTCAAAGAAAAAGGATTTTAGAATCATTGTTTCAAGTCACCATTCCACTCCCATAGTTGCCTTCAGTCGCATATATAATCCTTCAAGCCAACTAAAATACCCATACACACTAATTAAAACATTATACCCAACTTCAGAGCGCAAGTAAGTTGGTAAGGGACTCTTCTGATTTAAATAAAATCACGGGTTCGAACCGTTCTCATGGATGCAGCCATTTAAAATTTGGGGTCAAAGTTTTGCCTCCCACAAGAGACATACTCTGCTCGAGCGGGGATTAGTCTAGGAGTGGATGGCTTAAAAGTATCTTCCCATAATTGGGACCCTCCTAAGATACCTCGTGGATAAAAAAAAAAAAACATTATACCCAGCAACCCTACGCAGGTGAGTTAGTAGAGAAATTTTTTAGTTTAAGTAAAATTGTGATCTGAACTGTCCTCATGTATGCAGTCGTTTAAAATTTAGAGTCAAAATTTTACCTTTTATAAAGGACATACCTAATTTAAGCAGAGATTAATTTAAAAGTGAATAATTTAAAATATCTTTGTATAATTAAAGCTTTCTTAAAATATTCCGTGGACTGAAAAAAAAAACCATTTTAGCCGGATTCCATGTCACCAAATCCTAAGACAGAAGTCATCAACAGTAAACAACTACTGGACCCCCTGGACTGTCGATGAGGCAGAGGACAACTTGTGACCTCGTCACGACGGGGTCCCATGTTTTTAGGTAAAGATAATTATGGAATCTTGTCCACATCTTGGAACAAAGTAAAATTGGAATGCAAGTAAAGTATCCTCTACTAGGGAACAACTATGCCACATCCATTTACATCGAGGTGTTAAGTAGATGTTCCTTTATTAACTTGTTAATTGATTATTACGTGCTCGGCGTTCAAAACGTTGAATTAGGGATGCTAACGTGTGACAAAAGACACCTGTAAGTAGACGAAAACTACGTTGAAATCACAACGCTTTGATAGTAAATTTGAAGAACATCACCGTACAAAATCCGATAGTGTTGTTAAAATAGCCCTCCTAAGTCCTACGGAAGAGGAACACTGACCTGCCACACTTTGATATTACAGTCCAAACTCCCACTGTAAATCATCAGCGATGTATTGGATTGGTCACATCGATCAACAGTCGCCGTCAAGCACTTGATAGGGCCCTTATGCCCTTCCAACACCGCCACACAGGAGAAGTTCCCACCAGAGCCCCTCCAAATTCTTACTGTATTATCCGCTGAACCACTACACAGAAAATCCGACACAACAACGAGGCACAGTATGGACTGTGCATGCCCTCTAAGAGCACCAACGGCCACCATATCTCCGGCGTCATCCTTTTGCCACACAACTATTGACCTGTCACATGCACCGGAGTACAGAACCGACCCATCTTTGTTCAGAGCCAAAGCATTGATCCCAGAGTTGTGTTTTTCAAGTGTTGCAACCAAAGAATGCTTTTTCTGTCCAACTCTCCTCCACACTTTTATTTTCCTGTCAGCCGATCCTGTGTAAACGTCACCGTCGTTTGAACATGCCACGGCGTTTATTGCGTCGTCATGGGCATTTGTTACCGACTCCATACATTTGAAGTCGCTTGTCCTCCATACCTTCAGTGTTCGATCCCATGAAACCGAGTAGAGAAGAGACTCGTCTCTTGACAAGGCAAGTGCAGAGACTGTGTCGACATGATGAACCCACGTGCATGTCTTGTGTCTTCGAATCTTAACCTGGTTTTTGGGCAAGATAATCTTTGAGGCACGATCACCAAACGTTGGTAACGTGGCTAATTGTGTGCACTTCTGTTCATCAGGTTCTTGGATGCTGAGTTTCCACACCCGAATTTTATGATCTTGATGAGCACTAAAGAGTTTGTCAGCCAATACCAGTAGAGACTTCACCGCACCTTCACCAATAGCCACTACGCTGCTGCTTGAACTTTCAAACTCCGCAGATGGGTTTCTCCTCCATGATCGGATTTCTTTGTTGGAAGAACCGCTGTACAGGAACTTTCCGGCGACGGTCAGAGAGGATATATAGGATGTGTGACCTTTGAGGGTGGTGACACAGTAGTAGTGGAGGTCCGGGTTTTGGGTGTGATCAGGTTGTGAAGTGAATGAAGGAATTGAACGGAAACTTGGCTGCGAGGAGAGGGATAGTAGGTTTGGTTGATATTGATGGTGGGTAGAATTAGATTGGAAACTACAGTCTAAGTGACTATTTTGTTGGTATTGCTTAATTCCCATGTTCTGAAACAGATGAGGACTGAGGAGACAACAGAATGGGAGGAAGAAAGTGAAAGCTCGCTCTTAATAGTTAATATATAGATGAAAAGTGGGATCGTTTTAAATTGAGGTCAAGTATCAAATGAGACATCCTTGAGTAAGTTTAGGAGAAAGCGAGGCATGATTAGTCTTATTAGACTACCGCTCTATTTTCCATGCTAATTAAGGTTCGAATCTTTGCATGTGTAGATCAGAAATTTTTTTATATATCTACCATGTTAAAACAAGAATTACGGTGCTTAATGATTCTAGAGAATAATAAATTTGAATTATACTATTATTCAGTCAACTTCATAATGGTCATAATCATTATCGTTTGAAGTAAATGATCATGTTTAAACAAGTTATAGAGCAATTAACTTCAATGAACACCTTAATCTTGTAAAAAAAGCAGAGTGCTTGGTTTACCTAATATAATAATGGTTATTATTTAAGAATAGAATAGATGTGAATGAAATGGAATGTATATTATTTAGTTTGTTTATTTCTATGAATTTCTAAAGATAATGTAATATAATGTTTAGTTTGAAAACATAAATTTGGAATGACAAAGAAATAACTAATAAAAAGAACAAAATATCTAAGTAGCCATACTAATTACATAATCATTATCATGATTGTTATCATTATTATTATTATTATTATTATTATTATTATTATTATTAATTTTCTTAGTAGCTAAGTAATAATGTGGATTCTTTAAGGATATTTTTGTTCAACATGTCTTTAATTTTATTCCCAACTACTTGGAATAGATTTAGAATAGATAAAGATAGGGATTGTGGGATTACTTATTCCCCAAACTCAAGAAATATGTAAACTCCTAGATTATATATTATGTATGTTTTCTTTAACTAAACAAGAAAATAGCTTATTACTAGGAATATATTATGAATGAAATGGTTATTCTAGTTAACCAAACACCCTGTAAGTATTACATCACCTTAGGAGAGTGGGAATTGATTTTGCTTAAGCAAAAACATTCATTTCATATTTGGTGATTCTCTCCTATGGGAAACAAAGAATTGATGTTCGTGTTGAAAAGCCAACAAATATATTAGTTGCAAAATTACTAGTTCACCTTTACAATCAGGAGGAAGAAAGGAAGGAAGGATTTCACACCATCAAAATATGTTATGTTTATATGAATGGTCTGAGGCGTTGTCCCGTTGGTGAAAGATACCTAGACTCTTTAGGAGTAATCACCTTTTTTTTTTCCTGAAGGAAACTTGTAGCACCTATTTTTTATTGGGATGGCAAAAGATAAGTTTGTGTCGGTCTAAATTCGACTTTATCAAACTAATGTTAAGACCATATTATTTTAATTAATTGAATTTTAAATTACTAAATAAAATCATATTATTTTATTCTAATTGGTTCGTTTCAATTGAGTCGATCGTGAGTTTGGGCTACGTAGTATATAGGTCATATACATAGGTACAATCTAGAGTGTCTAAGAAAGTTGTTAGATATTTTCTTGAAAGTCTTTTAGTTAATGTAAATTGGGATGCATATGTGACCCAAGACATCACTTTTGGAAATTAAAGGTGAAAATATGGGCATTTTAGTATGGTGAAGGTGTATGTGAAGGAAGACATATTCTAAGAAACAACCCTATCCAAATAATTTCTTTTACACAAAGATGACACTAAGATCTGTAGAGCCACGACTGTGCCTTAATATGTAGAGAAATAGGAGGATTCATGGCCTAAGGACATAAGCATATAAGAGACCATGCCATGTTCTAGAGAAAAATAGTGAGATCTATGGTCAAGGACACAAATGTGTCTATGAAGGACAACTTTATCTAGAAACATATTTTTTTTTTATAGAATTCAAACTCTAAGAAGATTTTAGGACTTGTATTGTGGTTAAGTTATGTGGAGTTAGGGAAAAAGGCAAGTTATGTTGAATAATATCATCTAGAGTTTGCAAGTAACTATACTTGTATAAATCTAGTCTATATATTAAGGAAATTTGTAATCGTTAAGTGAGTTTTAATTAATCAATAGCAAAATCAGTCACTCTTTGCTATCGAAGATGTAGGCACAATCAATTTGCCAAGCCTTATTAACAATATTCTTATTGGTTCTTGTTTCTTTCTTTCTTTCTTTCATAAATATATATTTTTGTTGAGTACACATTATTTTGTTAATGATATAATAAGATTTGTTAAAAGGTTCTAGGAGAATAAGGTAGAAGACATAAATTAGCTCAATTTAGTGAAATTATAGGCATGAGCAACTAGAACCATTTGGCTATGTCCTATAGACGAGGTCAAGCACCACATTATGGAGATTGCATCCCTTCTCGAGATATGGAAGAAGCTAGAGAGTCGACATGTGTTGTCTTTCACAAACAACTTGTATATAAAATAAAGGCTATATAAGTTGAATATGTAAAAAGGAACATATCTGTAACAACATATGAATATGTTTAATCAAATAATGAGTGATTTGTTGATACTTATGGTTATTATTATGGACATGGATTAAACAATGATTCTACTTTGTTCTTTACCTCTATTTTATGAACATTTAGTGACTATGCTTATATTGGGTAATGAGATAATGAGTGTGGAGGACATCACTACTGTGCTATTGACTTAAAACAAATGGATACTTAATATTGGTTAAAGATCTCAAGTTAAAGGGTTATATTAGGGGACATCATGATTGTGGAAGAAACTAAGGTAAAGATGGCTCTTCTAATTAGTTCTAGGTTGAAACCTAAGGATGGAAAAATAAATTGGTGCTACAAATGTGAGCAAATTAGATGTATAAAAAGGGACTGCCCATATAAGGAGCAAAGGGACAAAAAGGAAACTTGATTCGTCAAGGTGTTTAATAAGTCCAGAACAAGAACTTAGATTGCAGTGGTAGAGACATGCTCTATATTTTAATCAATCAACTTCAAAACTCGTGATTTTTAGATACAAGATGTTCATACCATTTGATATCAAATAATGATTAAATTGTTATCTATGTTAGGAAACTTTGGGACTATCTAGTTCGGAATTGTAAAGCTTATAAAATTGTTTGAACATGAAAGTCAAAATAAGATATTTGATGATGTGATTAGGACGTTAAGTAGTAGTCGATATGTACCAGATTTGAAAAAATTTCTCTTTGGAAATCTTACATGTAAACAATTTTGGATATAAAACTAAAAACAATATTAAGGTGGTAAAAGGGTGTGACGCTTGTGATGAAAGGGCCAAAATTGATAAAAATATCTACATATTACTGAACATAATTGTAAATGGAGAAACTACAATAATGGAGCTAAAAGAAAGTAGTAATGCATTATAGCATATATGCTTGATTTATCTTGAGAAGCAAGAGATGATCAAACTTCATAAAGGGAGCTTATTAAAGGTTTCAAGCACTGGAATATAGACTTTTGTAAGTTTTATAAATTTAATAAAAAGTATAGGATAACCTTTAAGGGTGCAATATTTAGAGAGCAACATATATTAAGGTAAAGATATGGAAAGGTAGTGTCAGGACTAGAAAAGGATAATACTAAGCTAGTATAAGTGAAACTAGAACAAACTGGAATCAATGCTAAAGAGACTAAAAATTATGGTTTGAGAGATAGAAAAATATCGTGAAAAGAGCATCAATATGGTATAGTTATAGGTAAAATGAGACATGACATCAGGTTATCAAACAAATCTATTTGAGAAGACTCAATTGCATATGATCTTACCATCATTAATGGGGATCTAACTACCTTTAATAGGACTTAGGAAAGTCAGGTGAAAAATAAATGATGGATATGTGATATGGTTGAATATATGGGGTTTCACAAGATCAATAAATTAAGTGCATCTGGAATGATCTTGTTAAAAAAAGTTTCACATTTTAAATTATGTAATTGATATGTTAATAGATTTGGTTATCAAGTAGAAGGTCAAGCATCACTTAGACTTGATTAATGTCCAAGGATGTTAGACATGAATACACCTTAACCAATGTAAATTAAAATTTTCAAGGTGGAGATTAATGTGTATGAAACATATACACGTGTGTAATCTTAAGGTATTTTCGGAAAAACGAATGTAAATTTTTAAAAGTTTTTTTGATACCATAACTTAGGAAAAAAGCATGATCTAGGGCTTATTCCTTTTTATAAATTATAGGTGAAAACACAAGCTATAGATAGAAGTGTTTGGGCGTGGTTGAGGTGTTTTCAAAAAAGACATTGTATAAAGCTTGTTCATGTCCCAAACCGTATCTTTTTCACAAAAATATTAAAATCCATAGCCTAGGACATAAGCATGTTTCAGTGTACAAAGAAGCAAGAAGATTCACAGTATAAGAAACGAGTGTGTTAAAGAACATGTTAAATTTTGGAGAAAGGTGGGGAAATCTGTGGTGTAGGAAATGGTCATGTCTTAGACTGTGTCTTTTTTTTTAATAAAAATGATAATAGGATCCACAAATAGGATACGAGGGCATCTCATTATACAAAGATGTAGAAGGATCCACAATATGGGATATAAGCATGCTAGAGACTATTCTATGTTATAAAGAAAGACAATAAAATCTATGGTATAGTATTTAGGGTACAGTCATATTCTAAACCTTGTTCATGAAAGAAAATCTTCTATAAATATATATATGATCTTGGAAAAATACTCAAACTTTAGGAAAATTCTAGGACTTGTTAAATATAGTTAAGTTATACTGAACTGAGTTTGATAAAGGGATGAATTATATAAAGCTATATTAGCAAGAATTATGTAAAACTATATTAGCAAGAATTTACAATTAGCTATACTCTATATGTAGAAGACATCTATAATATTTAAGTGATATTTGATTAATTAATGATGAAATTAGTCACTTTTGTTTTCAAGGAAGTAAACACACCAAGTTAGTCGAACCTTGTTAAAACTGTTCTTGTTACCTCTTTTTTCATTTATTTCATTCATATAATTAATGTTTATAGGTACACATCTTATCTTTTTAATAGACTAACATTCGACCAACTTGAGTTTGATTAATTGCTTTTGGATCAAACAGAGTTATATCGAGATGAGGCCAAATTGCCATCCTTATTATTTTTTAAATGTACATTATCTAAATCTTGTAGAGCATGAACAAATCATAAATTAAATATTTGAATAAACTAAGATATAAATTTTGTCTAAATATTAGACTTTAACTTTTCGATTTTATTATTTATTTCTTGAGAAATTCTAAAAAAAATTCAACTTGAAACTTTAAAAATTCAAATAGGACAATTCTTATGTATCATTCTACCATTCATACCATAAAGGATGAAGTCAGTGGTAAGACCTGCTTTGTTTTAAGCAAAAAGTACAAATTGTCTCCTAACATTTCTTTAAAAGCCTAAGTTAATTCCTACCGCTATCTATGATATCATGTTACACTTTAACGTTTTTAAAATGATACTGGTAGCACCCTAAATCATAACTGAATTAAGTTTTTAGTACCTTTTAATATACGTGTCATAAATTTACTCCATGTCATGGCACACCTGGGCAATTTGGACCTACCATGCACTAATGAGATCTTAAAAATTATTTATGTATATACTTGTTAAATGTGTGATTTTCACCTTAACATTTGACAAAAAGTCTAAATAAACCTCTACCATTATCTCTGTTACCACTTTTAGGGTGCAATGAGTACTGTTTCAGTAATGTTAGGGTATAATAAGTACTATTTTAGTAATGTTATGATGCAAAATAGTACTAGAGATAATGGTAAGGATCTGCTTATTCTGCTTGCAAAATGCATATCACACCTTTAGTCATTTGTTTTATGCCATGAAGGGATAGTCCTTGAGGCCAACAACTTTAGCAATTTATGGGTAATTCTTTAAAATTATAAAATAGTATATAAATTTTATAAAATTATAATATTGTCAATTAGTATATTATACTATATAATTTTTAGTTTACTTATGTCCTCTCTAAAAACTTATAATAATATAAAATTAATATAATAATTATCGCTTTATTCCTATTAATATTACTTTTCACATATTTCACATATAAACAATATCTAAAATTAATATAAGAAAGAATTTTTTTTAGTTCTTATACTGATATAAAACTAAGAATAATATAAAGTAATTAAAATATTGTAATTAAGTACATTAATAAGAATAATATAGGTCCACAAGTATAATAACATGAGTTCATATCAAAGAACACAATAAAGCAAAAGTGAAACTTAAAATAAAATATTCACAATTAAAATTTTATATTTGTATTGCATATATCTAATTTAACATATATGTCAAATAGAGAAAAAACTGAAACTTTATTCAATGATATATTTGCTCAATTTACATTGCCCCTAATTTTTACTTGGTTTGAATTCCTCATCATTGAGAAGAGCCACACTATCATCATTATTCAAATTCATTGTACCAAATAACAAGCAATATTTTCCCATCCAAGAATATATTCTAAGTTAATTTCATCTATAAAACTTGGTTCTTTAAAAACCAACCATTAAAAGATCGATATGATTAAAGAAAATTGGATATATATAACTGTTTATTCTATTAAGAGTCATATTAAATCAAAAATTAAGTTATTAAAAAATTATATTTAACTTGATAATGATAATAACGTACTTTTCTAAAACTTTAAATTGTATCGAACAAAGACCAAATTATTTAATCTTTTATTTTTCAATCTATTTTTTTTAGAATGAATGAATTCAAATTTGTTCTAATTTCTTTCACATCCTATTTGCTCACACATTAACTAAGAATTCAGATTGCAAACATTTGCAATTTTATAACATTATTTTCAAATTGGTCCCTCCAAGCAATTGTAAGACAATAAAATAAATTTTATAAATAAAATAAATTAAGGATTAATTTTAAACAAATAAGAAAAGTAAAGAAATATATACTTAGATTAAGCTTATCTTTTTGAGGAATTACAATGGGCATCATAAAATTATCACACGCATCATTATATACCTTTATTTGTGAGTTAAGGAGATCTTGCATCATCTTATGTGAAACAATTGTTGTAATAGTTAATAATATTCACCTATTAACTTTAGCTTTCTTTATAAAACTTAGTCCGAAATATACACTACGATTCAAAAATGTCCTAACTGCAACCGATAGAGAGTAAAGTTTCCTTTTTTTATCTGTCATTGGTGACTGCAAGATAAGGTGTGTACAAGGAAGACCTATTTCTCGTATTGACCTTGATTGCTTCCATCTCCATGACATCATAAAAATAACTCATTATTACCTTTTTATCACTATCAACACGAAGTACTCTTACCAAAGGCTTCTTGGATGACAAATTGACATTAGGACCAAAATTCAAGATCTTCAAATATATTATAGAAACCTTCAGTCTAATATTAGACCCAACACTTACTTATCACTTCTAAACATTTGCCTTAACTCGTTCTTTATCAGAACAAAACACTAAAGTGATAAGAAATTAGTCACAAATCCTATAATAGTAAAATGCCACAAATTCTTACCATTGGTGAAATCCTTTATCATTGAATTTAGGACCCATGCACGATCATAAATGAACTTGGTCACTTTTTTTGCTTTATGCACAGTTTCATCAATGATAGAAATTATCTAACATCTTTTATATTGTCCAACATCATTTCAATGTAATTTATAGCATAAGGAGTCCAATAAAAAGAATTATACCTACTTTGCAATATTCTTCCAAGTGCTTTGTAAGCATTATTATCAATAATGAACTGGACAATATTTTTTGCCCAACTTCGTTCACAACTTTATCAAAAATCTGAAATAAAGTATCAACATTTCTAATAAGGCTAGATACATTATAGACTTTAAAAACATAGTCCCTTTTGCATAATAAACCAAGAAATTGATAGTATGCTCCTATTTTCTATTTGTTCATTTATCACATATAATTGAACACCTATAAGTAGTGCAAGTAATTCTTCTTTCATCTAAATAACTATTTATTTCATAAATAGAGCTACTCATAAGTTTACCTCTATAGTCATCAACTAAAGGAGTTGTATATCCTGAATCGTAAAAGGCAATAATATCTATTGCGGCTAGTAATAATATGACAGGGTGACATTAAATGATATACCTAAATCATATCACTATCTAGTCACTGTCATGTCCACATTATGAGTCACTTTTTAAGATTGAAGGTTGAGCTCCAAGAGTTATTCATGGTGCAAAAAAGTTAGACACTTGTCTTCTTTTTTTTTCCTTATATAAGATGTAACATTCACTTCTTGTTGAGTAGGAATATCATCTTCAACATCCCCACCATCCTGACCACCACAAAAGGAACTTCTGTTACTAATTCCATAGTTCAATCTTTGCGTTTATCTTTCTCAAGTTGATACTATTCAAGAAATGTTTTTAGATGCCATTTCACATTGTAACTCACTTTCTTACAAGACTCCATATCACCTGTGATCCCAACAAAATGCTTATTTAATCTAGTTATTCCTCTATCTTTCAAATGCTTGTTACAATATAAATAAGTAGTATGGTTCTTCATTCCAAGAACTAATCTAACACGAGATCAAGTTAGATCATCGAATCTTCCTGAACTGACTGAATTATCATGAGTACTCGAACTTCCCTCCATTTATCTATAAAATAAATAAAGACATATATCAAAATTAAATTAAAGGTTAATTACCAAAAAAAAGCTCAAACTTTTCTCAAGTTTTCAATTATAGCCTGAACTTTAAAAAGTAGCAATAAAATACTTAAACTTTCAATTTTTTTCAATTCTAGCCTGACGTTAGTCTCACCGTTATCTTTGCTGAGATCACAATGCCACGTGTCAATAACCTTCACTAATTAGACACATTAGTGTCATTAGGAGAAGCTTATATAATTAGTGAAACGATGTCGTTTCTATATGATAGTAAAATGATGTCATCTCAACAACACTGAAATAAACCTTGGGTGGTCGGCGTATCAGAGCTTTGGAAACTTGAAAAGTTCATATTAGAATTCTAGAACTTAGAGACTCGTTTTGAATATGACAATTTTGAGAAACCCATATGAATAAGAATCAAAATATGGTAAGTGGTTTCTACTGCTACCAGTGGATCAGATCTAGATCTATTTACTGCAACCAGGGGCGTTTCGCAATCTGTTTTGTCAGATCTACAGGCTTACGGAGTTTTCGTGACAAAGGTATGAACTTTTTGTGTGTTTTTTTTGGTTTACCTAAAAAGCTTTTTTCTTTCATCTGTTTCTTTGCTATGTTGGTGGTGTGAGCTTGTTTGGTTTTGAAAATCTTCGTCAAGGTGTCATCTTTACCAGACTCAGTCATGCCTGCTCTTGTTAACTACGGTGGTAAGTTTTCTACTTTCTGGGTTGATTTGCGATTTGGTTGTTTTAGCGTTAGTTGTTGTCTTTTGGGTCAAGCTTAATTTTTGGTATTACCGTCAAAACTGCACCTTTTGTGCTCTTCGCACGCACCTGGTATGTCGGTATCTTTCTTTTTTTTTTTTTTTTTTTTTCCTGAGATTCATCTGGTTGATCGTGGAACAAGAAGCATACAAGAAGCCATGTTCTTTATTTGGTGCATGTAATGTATTGGGTTGATAAGTATGGCAATCAGACTGGCACGAGGTGGGGCAAGTAAGATATCGTCCTCTTCCTATTTTCCTCTCTCAAGTTTTTTCAGGTACTTCTTTATTTTCGTCTTTGTACCCCTCTTGCGCTTGCTGGGGTGAGCATTGAGTTTTCTAGCTGTAGGTTATGTGTTTAATGGTCGGGGAGGTCAAGATTCGCTGGATTTTTTTTTTCGTGTGCGTGATTAATAGTTTGTTTCTTGCATTGATTTATTACTAGCAGGGGGAGGTTCTGAGTGTAGAAGTGCTTCTCAATAACATTGCTTTTCAACTCTTCTTTTAGTACTTTTATTTTATTGTCTTTTCGTCTTTCTCTTAGTTTCTATTATTCGTATTATTCCCACCTGTGAGTATTATTTGTTTTAATATTTATTTGCATATATTAGATTTTGGTTTTTTTATTCTTATTTCTATTAGTTTTGGTGTTACGTATTAGTTTTGGTTTTGTCCTTCTTACTATTATTATGGAATATTGATTATTACTATTATTATTAGTATTTATGTGTGATTAGTATTCTTATTGTTATTTGCATTTATTTTAGCTCTATCTTGAGATTCGGGTATTTTTATTATCATTTCTATTTAGTGCTTTTATTTCCCCATTACTTGTATTTTCATGGATTTTCTGTTTTATGAATTGGTTTTGTTACCTGCATCATTCTTTTATTATCTCATCTGCATGTGAGTCCACCGGAAACAGCCTCTCTACTATGTAGGGGTAAGGTTGCGTACTATCGGACCTCCCCAGACCCTGCTTCAATGCGAGATTTCAGACTGGGTGATGATGATGATGATGATGATGATGATGTGAATGAAGTAGGGCCAAAAAATATTGTTTAGTTTATTACTGACAATGATTCCACTTATAAAGCGGCAGGTAAAAGATTGTAGAATACTTATAATTCATTTTTTTTGACTCCTTGTGTTACACATTGCATTGACTTAATTCTGGAGAATATAGGGGATCCTAGATATTTTCCTGTTATTGATGAGACTATGCAGAAGGCAAAACAAAGTGACAAAATTCATTTATAATCATGCATGGGTTTTGAATTTGATGAGAAGGGAATTTACTAATAGTAAGAATTTGTGTCGCCTTGCTATGACAAGATTTGCAACAAATTTCTTATCACTTCATTCTTTTTATTTTGCTGAAGAAGGAGTTAAGGTAAATATTTACAAGTGATAAGTGGGTTGCATCTCAGTATGCTAGGTCTAATGCTGGAATGGAGGTTTGTAGTATTATATTGGAAGATAGAGAATTTTGGTCGCAATATCAATTTGTTATCCGAGTTTGTGAGCCTTTGGTGAGGGTACTTCAGTTGGCTGATAGTGAAGAAAAGCCAACAATGAGTTATATTTTTTATGCTTTAGAGAGAGCGACGGAAGCAATCAAGGCTAATTTGAAGAATAGGCCTTCTTTATACACACCATTTCTCTTAATCATTATTGAGATAAGGGAAAGACAACTTTTTTCTCCATTGTTTGTAGTTGGGGCATTTTTGAATCCTATTATGTATTTTAGACTGGATCTTGCAAAGCAAGCTGAAGTTAGTAGAGGAATGCTTTTTACAATTACAACAACTGTTCCACATGATGCAATACAAGATCTTTTAAGCTCACAAATACAGCTTTATAAGTCGTCCAATGAGGATTTTGGAATGCCAATTGCTATTCGACAAAGAGACAGACTTTCTCCAAGCATTATTTATTTCCTATTTATTATTTGTTAAAAATTAATTATCACTTTATTTTGTTTATAACACTACTTTTGTTATCTTATAACTTGTAGTTGATTGGTGGGATCAATTCGGAAATCATGTTCCAGAATTGAGAAAGTTTGTGATGCGCATTTTAAGTCAATGTGTGAGTGCAACTGGGTGTGAGCGAAACTGGAGCACATTTGAATTTATCCACTCAAAGAAAAGGAATAGATTGGAGCATAAGAGGATGAATGACTTAGTTTATGTTTGTTACAATTTAAAGCTTCGGGAAAGGTATGTTATTTTCATTATTTTCATTATTAATTTTAATATAATTTCTTATAATTTTTTAATAATTAAATTTAATTGTTTACTAGGAGTCTGAATAGCACAAGTAGTTCAAATAATCCAACTGTCATTGATAATATTGATGTTTTGGCGGATTGGGTTTCTGAAGAACCCAATTTGGTTAATTTGAATGATTTGAATTTGGAAGATAATCTTAGATGGGAAAGCATTGACATGTCATTTGGTGCATTAAGTTTGAATGATAATGATGATGAAGCTCTTCTCAATGATGAGTATTTTGTACCAAATGATTACTGGGATCATTGCAGTTCTAGTGGGTATCATCCCATTGACGATTGAATTTCAGGTTTTTATATTTCCTCTTCTTTTAATTTTACTTGTATTTGATGTTTATGTTAAATTGTATATATGTAATGAACCTGTAATGTTTTTGTTTCAGGTTTAACTTCTATTTGATTGCTTCTTCGTCGTCAACACTTTTTGTAATATTTATTGTTATTTTTATCGGATGTTTTGAATATTTTGATTTAATATTATTTATTAAAAAGATAAAATTGTATTATTGTAATTTGTAATATTTTAAATACTTTGTATTATTCTTAATTTGATGTGTGTATGATGATG
>JANSVB020000158.1:343924-361701 GCA_025504935.2 Erythroxylum haughtii | reverse complement strand
AAAAATACGTCGTTATTGCTTGTTGTGTTATACACAATTATATTAGAATGTGTGGACAAAGCGATGAATTATTTGAAGGTTGTGTTGAAAATAAAGAACAAATTAACGAAAATGAAAATGAAAATGCAAGTTCTCAAGTGGAGTATAATATCACTCCAGCACAATTTCGAGGTACGTCTTATAAACGAGATGAAATTGTTAAACAAATGTGGAGTTATTATATTATTTCTAATTAAGTTATATTTCTTTTTGTAAATGATAATACTATTATGTTTTCAAGAATCATAATATGATGGACATATTTTATTTTTTGGTAATTATGATGGACATATTTTATTTTTTAGTAATTATGATGGACATATTTTATTAATTAGAATGACTTAATATAATTTCTAATTTATGTAATTTTTTTATATGCAATTAATGTGTGATTTTTTAATAATATTTGATTTGCATATATTTAATTTTAGTTATAATGATAATTAATTAATTTAAAAATATAATATAATATATTATAATTATTACACATAATAGTATAATTACAAAAGAATAGAAGCATAATAATAAAACCAAACATATTTTTGTTTTCAGTTTTTATTAGGAATCTCAACCAAACAGGTTTTTATTTTCAGTTTTTATATTACAAATCTTAACCAAACAGGTTTTCGTTTTTTAGGAAAAAAACTGAAACCAAAAACAGGAAATAAAAACTAAAAATAACAACAGAAAAATAAAAGTGGAACCAAACGAGACAAGAAATTTAATTTTTAAAAATTCAACAAATCGTTATAAAATTGACTAAAGATAAATACAATTAAAGAATTTGAAATATGATTGAAAGAAATTGTTCTTATTTATAAAAAATTTTGAATTTTAATTATAAAAGATTATTGAATAAACATTAATTTATTTAGTTTATAAAAATTTATTAATTTATAAAAATTGACCCATTAATTTTTCATAACAAGAATTATTAAAATAAATTGAACTAAAAATTTAAAACTAACTGAAAAGTTGAATGGATGGTTCAAAAATTTAATTGATTCAATTTTTATTTTTGTTAAAATAAAATATGATAAGAGAGATGATATTTTAAAATTTTAAATTAAAATATAAATCTTTCTTTCATAGCCAATCAAAATCGACACTTTCTTTCCACATTTTCACAAGATTCGGTATGGCCCGCGAAGCTTCCATGGGTGTGGTGGGCTCCAGTTGTTTCGCCGCCGGAAACGACTCGTCTCCGACCTCGTGACAGTTGTAAAAACCGAACTTACATGAATGTTTCCATAACTTCACGCAGTCGAATGTTCCAATTCACTTAATTGCCCTTCTTTAAAAAAGGAAATTCAAAATGCTACACTCGTCAAAGGGTAATACTGTCCAACAAGATATTTGCAATCTTCTTATCGGTTCCTTGTGCTTCACGTTGACACAGGACGACACGGACTTTGCCACGCTGTATAAATAGCGCGAACCTATTCCAAAACCCCTCCTAAGTCGTAACCTAACATTTCTTCGATCGCTTTCTCTCTTTCTCCTTCTTCAGATCATAATCAAAACCAATCGTCACAACATCAGATGGCCGCAAACAGCTCATACGGTACGTCGTGGGCCGATCAGTGGGACCCAGACGATTCTGTTTCTTATCGGTCGACGACCACCACCACCACCAAGAACTCATCTTCGACCACCGCAAAGTACAAGCAGAAGGTCGGAGAAGGTCTCGGGAAGACAAAAACTGTCGCTTCCACTGGCGTCAAGAAGTTTAAAGAAGGTACTACCGTTGGGTTCCAGTGGATCAAAAACAAGTATCACAAGACAACTCAGAAACATTGATCCATATTAGAATTGTCAAAACTATATCCCTGTTTGTTCTTTAGCTTTTCTTTTCTGGTGTTGTCAGTTTCCCTCCTCTGTTCATGATTTCTATTCGTTTGTTTATAGCACACATCACCATGTGGTTTTTTTTTAATGTGATTATATAAATATGATGGTGAGTTTCTTTCACAATTTTCTGTAATTCTGAGACTTATATTGTATACATAAATCCAGTGACTTTTAGTTTTTGTATATCAGTGAAGCAAATCCGATCCTTTTCTTTTGAACAGATCATTACGTGGTTTATACGTACAAAGAAAGAATTTAATTAAAAGTTGATAAAGACTGCTTCTTGAAGACCAAGTTTGGTTTTATCCCATGGACATAGGATATTTTGTCCAATTTTTACGGTGTCTTATTGTGTTCAGTAAATCTCAACCATTTATTTATGCGGGATTCGTATTTATTTATACGGAATCTACGCGGAACTTATATAAATAAATAATTGAGATTTACTAGATATAATAAGATACCATAAAATTAAACAGAAGATCTAAACTCTATCTTATGCATGCTGTTTGAATGCGTAGTAGGTACGGTGGTGTTACCGCTTTCTTTAATGTTACTAGTAGGAAGGTTGTCCTAAACTGCTTACAGGATCTTCTGGATATTTTAATCTTAATCATTTATTTATATAAATTTATATAAATAAATAACTAAAATTTACGAAACATAATAAAGAGACGAAAAATAGAAAGAAGATCCGTCCCCCAAACGAACTGTTACTGTCAAAACCTAACGCAGTTCAGTTCTAGAAAGTTTGACTCGGTATTCTAATTATTATATATATATATAGACAACAAAATCCAACAAAACGAAAAACTAAAGAAATAGAAGTGAAGCTAAAATCTTAGTGGACACTATACAAGGCGTCATGACGTGCACCGCTGTGGCTCTGGGTGGTGGAGCGGTCCAGTTACTCCACCGCCAGAGAAGACTCGTCAGGCGTACCTGCCTACATAACAACTACCAAGATAGATTCTGGATGCTTATTCAACATCACGCGTGTTGCGTGTTTGAATCTAAAGTCGCCCAAGGGTAACACCGTCCAAATATATTTTATTATAAGTTGCTTTTATCTCACGTTGAATAGCACCGCACGGACTTTGCAACCATATATATCACATTCACGCATAATCTCTTATAACCCTAGCCTCTCTTCCTCTTGGAACATATCCATAATCCACTCTTTCTCGTTCTTCAGATCATAAATAGAACCAGATGGCCGCAAACAGCTCATATGATAAATCCTGGGCCGATCAGTGGGACGTGGACGACCCAGTTTCTTACCGGTCGACATCGACGACGACGGCCAACAAGTCATCATCCACCACCGCAAAGTACAAGCAGAAGGTCGGAGAAGGTCTGGGGAAGACCAAAGCGGTGGCTTCCACTGGCGTCAAGAAGGTCAAAGAAGGTACTTCCACTGGATTCCAGTGGATAAAAGAAAAGTATCATAAGGCTACTCAGAAACATTGATCCATGTTAGTATCGACAGAAGCATCTCTGTGCTTCGTGTCTCCTGATTCTTCAGCTTTTTCGAATATTGTTAACCTGTTACAGAAAGAAATTCAAACTTGATAAAGATTGACTTTGTTTGGTATTATCTTGTTTTCATGATTTTTAAATGCGTCACGGTTTCACACACTTGTATTCTTTTAATATCATTTTGAATTAACAACTCCTCTTATATTAAAAGACTCTTTCTCCTCCGAGTCATCTATTCGGCAGCTGCGATTAGTTTAAATATATATAACTTAAAAGTTCCTCTTATAATTAAGACTCTCCTAATTTACCTCATGGATAATAAAAAAAGAAAAAACTCTTCCTCCTTTACAAGCACAAATTCAACTCTTATAAGTTCATAATCAAACCAAAAATCAGATGTGATGGTATGCATGATCATTGTTGGTATAAAAATATTCATGGTCATGTGCAGATAGAAGCGTTGAGATTGAAGACATATTCATGATAAAATGTCTTATCTGAAAACACGTTTCTAATGAATTTTAAATTACGAAAAGATTTGCGACTTACTAGATTAGGTTAGTTATACTTAGTCAATATATAGGAAATATGTAATTTTCATTAAGTAAGTTATCCAGCTAATTGATATGATTGAATAGCACAAAATTAGGGATATTTAATTAGAGTATCCCTAATTTTATTATGGACATCCTTCTTTTTTTTGGGTTGAAATGAAGGTACATTAATCGCAAATAATTAGGCGGGGAAATAAAGCCTCCGAAATATCCTTTGGGAGGATAGACAGGCAACCCACAAGTGGGTTCTGAAATATGTGAATGTCAAGTTCAAAAGAAAGAGCATAATTAGCTAGCCAATTTATAACTCGATTAGCTTATCGGTAGACATGTCGGACCTTCACAATCTAGTCTCTGACTAATAAGTTCTGTATCCCGAGTACCAGGGAGTTAAACCAGGTGGTTTGAATTGCAGAGGATGATAAAATGTAGATAATTATCAAGGAATTCACTTCTAATTTCACTTGCCTATATCCGAGTTCTCATGCAAGTTGTAGACCTGTGAAAACCTCACATAATTCGGCAGAAACGTCAATGCAGTATCCAATATTATATGCGAATTCACCTATCCAAGATCCCAAACTGGTCTCTAATAATGCCTCCAGCTGATGCCCACGGAGATGCCACTTTATAAGCACCATCCATATTAACTCGTATCCAATTAGGTGGAAGGTTGCTCCAGCCCACAATATCTGCAACCGTGGATGCGATAATCCTATGAACATCTGATGATTATGCTTATATTAGATAAGGAGATAATTAGTATAGATGACATTTGTTCTATGAGTGCAAGCAAATTGGATATATCAGATGTTAACGTACCATGAAGTAGGGACTCATATTGTAACAACAGAGATACGTTCTATGCTTTAACTAGTCATGAAATATACTAGATATAGGATGTTCATATCACATGATACTAAACAAGGATTAGTTTGTGTCATGCAAAATAAGCAACTTTGGCACTGTTTCCGTCATGTACCAGATTTGATGAAAAACTTGATCACTTTAGGCACCTTACATGTGAATGGTTTTGACTATAAACTTGTGATGAAAGGGTTAGGGCTAACAAACAATATCTACAAATGGAGAAGCTGTAACAATATATATAGAGGAAGATAGTATTGTACCGTGGCATATGCAACACATGTGACTGAGTCGTCTCCAGTAAGTAAGCAATGATGGATCTTCATTAAGAGAGCTTATCAAAGAGAGTCTTAGATTTTTTTATAAGTTTTGAACAATTGGTAAAAAGTTTAAGGTAACCTTCAGGAGCAACATATATATATATATGTTGAAGCTAATATATAAGAGAGGCTTGCCAAATTTAATTAGCAGAAATCATTATTAGTTCAAAAGTGATATAAATAGAAATAGAATAACTTGGAATAGACGTTGATTGTATTTATTCATATCATGTTGAAAAACGTTGACACTTGGAACACGAATATGTCACAATCTATGTCTCTGTGCATGGAGAAGCATTAATTTAGCTATAAATGTTTAGAAGAACATGAACACAGGCACACATTCACGTTAAAAAGGATGGACCCATGCGCAACATTTAAGATCTATGATCAAAGGCCCACCTAAAAGTACGTGAATAACTTATGGAATGGAACAGCACATGTAATCCATCGGGTTTGTGCTTAATACAGGTCCAAGTCCAATCGAAGACAGACTGTGGATAACAGAACTGGCAAGGACATTCGGCCGCGTGTGTCAAACTAAACCGTTCGCTCAGCCGTCACGTAGCTCTCGTACTAGGTTACAAGACAACGTTTTCCTGCTTTTGCCACATACCTGTGATGTGATCCTCTATACCAGCCATCTTAGCTCAACTCTAGCTAGGATAGATCGGACAGAATTGGGCTATTGACACAGAGGATTTGAGGGGCCCTGTACTCTCAAAACTCTTTTAATTTCGATGTCATGTGGCATTACCAAATCTCGAGACTAAAGAAAACGAGCAAGCATGGGATAGAATGACTTCTTGTCGGCTGTAACCATCAATTCATTCTTACTGCGTAACCAAGATAGGACTATTCACTCCAACTCCATATAAGATAAGACTATTCACTACGCAAAAAAGACTACCTGGCTATTTAATAACAACTCATTTTTCCAGTGTTTATCCTTCCACAATTTAGGACTCTAAACCAGATCAGCCTTGCAAGCTCTGAAAATGCCTATACCTATTCCAAGTCGACGTCTTTTTATCGACGGAGTGTGGAGAGAGCCCGTGCTCAAGAAGCGGATTCCGATCATCAACCCCACTACCGAAGATATTATCGGTTTGTCTGTTCAATGCATTTCCATCTGTTTGCTTTGTTTAACTTCGTTTGTGAGGGCTTGTTGCTGCAGTTTTCCTTTTTTGGGTCGTGGGTTGGCTTCAGTTTTTGCTGTGTTATATGAATTTGTCTTGTTGTTGGAGTCCAAGAGTAGAGAAATTTGATTGTGTTGAGCTGGTGGAACTGGGTTCAGGTGATATTCCCGCAGCTACGAAAGAAGATGTGGAGATTGCAGTGGAAGCGGCTCGTAGAGCATTTTACCGGAACAAAGGCAAAGATTGGGCCTTTGCTTCTGGTGCTTATCGTGCCAAGTACTTGCGTGCTATTGCCGCTAAGGTAATGCTGGATTTGGTCTTTAGGAGTTTGTCTTGTTTCGCTTCCCAAACTGTTTTACCGAAAAATTTCCATCTCTTTTTCTCAGACTGATGATTTTCTGCTTGGTTCAGCTTGTTTTAAGTCTTTCTTCAAACTGTTAATTTACATTGTTGATCGCAGTCTAGAGTCTATATCTTTTACTTGTTTAGCTGTTCGTGAGATAATCGAGGGCTTTATGTAATGTGATTGAAGTTTTGGGATGGTACAGTTAGAAAGGGTATTGATCTTTAAGAACTGCATCCTTGTTCCAATCACTTTTTGCACAATCTACATGCTGATATTAAGTCTCAACAAAGAAATACAATTATGGAAATCCATCCATCATTTTTGCTATTGGCTTTTGAAGCTCTGTCTTTCTTTTTCCTTCCTGTCTCTCGTGTGAGCTCGTAAAAGCTTGTTACTTCTCTGTTCTTTTTGTATTCATTAAACTTTTGTGTATTACTGCTTGCTTGCAGGTAGCAGAGAAGAAAATTGAATTGGCAAAACTTGAAATTGTTGACTGTGGAAAGCCATATATTGAAGCAGTTGCAGACATAGTAAGCCTTTGACATTGGATAATCTTTGCATTTTTCAACTTGTGCATAGTCTTACATATTTTTTTATTTCCAGGAAGATGTTTCTGTATGTTTCGAGTTCTATGCGGACCTTGCCGAAAAGTTAGATGCAAAGGAAAAGACTCCAGTTTCTCTTCCCTATCCAGGATTTAAAAGCTATGTTCTTAAAGAACCTCTTGGTGTTGTTGGGCTGATTACTCCATGGTAATTGCTGATAGTCTTTGTTAAGTGTTTGGATCTTGTTGCCTTGCTTTTGGATTTTCCTTGCTCCATTGTGTTTATTTCCTCTTTTTTGCCACGAATAATCCTCAACTTCCTACTTTCTTTATGCTTTTTCTTGAGTATGTGAAAAATTCAATTTGTTGGTTGATTTATTTTGTTATTATTTCAAGTTGGTAAACATATTGTTTAGGAGTTAATTTTGGAGTGACAATGTTGATCTGTTATTTTGCTTACAACTGTGGTGTATCGGTAATGATTTTTCCTATAATGATTTTGACTATTTGTTACTGACAAGAAGTTTAACATTTGTAACACAAAAATTTACTCCCTTTATCTGATTCAAGGAATTACCCTCTTTTGATGGCCACATGGAAAGTTGCTCCAGCTCTGGCTGCAGGGTGCACTGCAATACTGAAACCATCTGAACTGGCATCTGTGTATGTCTTCAATCATGTGACACTCGCCTCCCTTCAACTTCAATGAATTATGTTCTGTATTGGCTAAACTATTTTTCATTACAGGACTTGCTTAGAGCTGGCTGAAGTCTGTAGGGAGGTCGGTCTTCCCCCCGGCGTCCTTAATATTCTAACTGGATTGGGCGCTGAAGCAGGTGCTCCATTGGTATCTCATCCAAATGTTGATAAGGTCCATTCTTCTCTATCTTGTTCTTTTATTGGTTTTTTAGTGGCTTGTTGTCATCTGTTTTTCAATACAGTTCCATGTTGCAATTCTAATATGTTCATTCCCGACAGATTGCATTTACTGGAAGTGCAGCTACAGGTACCAAGATAATGGCGAGTGCAGCTCAGTTGATCAAGGTGTGTCAGATATCTTTGCTTATAATTATTTTCTTTTTAAATTTAGTCTCATCATTATTGTTTGGCAGCCTGTTTCTATGGAGCTTGGGGGGAAAAGCCCACTTATTGTGTTTGAGGATGTTGATATTGATAAAGGTTAGTTCGCTCTGAAGTATATGTTTCACTTTTGAAGTGCAATTGACCATGGTTGCCTGATTTTCCTTTTCATCATCAGTTATACATGAGAACCTTCTAGCATTTGAAATTTTGTTGCTTGAGGGATGCAAGCTTATTATTTGTTTACCATTGTTGCTTGTGCTAATATATCTAATTGAATGACTCAAACAGCTGTTGAGTGGGCCATGTTTGGATGCTTTTGGACAAATGGCCAGATATGCAGTGCAACCTCTCGTCTTCTTCTGCATGTAATTGCAATCCATAAATACTGCTTCTCCTTTCTTCATCTTGATCGCCTATCTGTTGACCCACCCCCTTTTCCTCTCTGTTTGTGGCAGCTTATACTTCTCTGTTTCTTTAGTTTCAGCATTGCCTTGGTAGCTGACATACACTTCAGTAACTTTAAACTGACTGAAGACCGTTCAACTTCATAGCTATTATGACAAATTTTTATCTCTGTGGAGCTTTATTTTACTTTTACCTCAGTAAATTGGTTGGAAGATGGACAATTAATTCTATTGGAAAATGAACAATAAGGTAACATGTCGAGGATGTTTATTTTTTACCACATATGCTGTGATCGCTACATGATGAGGCAGCAAGTGATTATGCGGTTAAACATGCACCCTTTTTTCTGTTGAAACTTGAAACTTCAAATGCTGGATTTTGAATTTGGCTCTTTTTAAAATGCTTGCACATAAAGTTAATGTTTTTCCTTCTGGAAACACAATATTATTTCTGAAATGTTTCAAATAGCAATAGTAGCAGATGATTGCTGGATGCATATTATAGGATTTAGATGAAAGAAAAGAAACCCAAGTAAAAGTTAGGAACTGCTATGAGCTCTATACTGCAACACATCTAACTACTATGAAAGTAGTATTTGGTTTAAAGACTTAGAATTATGATCAACTTTCATTGTCAGGAAAGCATCGCATCAGAATTTATAGATAGGCTGGTGCAGTGGACCAAAAACATCAAAATTTCAGATCCCTTGGAAGAGGATTGCAAGCTCGGCCCACTTGTTTCTAGGTCTCAGGTAAAAGTTTGTGACAATTTTACATCTTCCTTCTATGTCGATGGTTTATCTCTTGGTGTCCTTTTCTTTTCTTTTTTGGAAAAGCTGAGTTGTGAATGGTTGGGAAATGCTTGTTATTTCAAATATAGTCCTTGATTTGGTTGTTAATGTAATAATTTGGAATTCATAATCTATTTACCAAACTTAACTTGTCCAGAAGACATAAATATGTAATGTTAGTAATTTACTACATTGATGCAGTATGAGAAAGTACAGAAATTTATTTCAACGGCAAAGAGTGAAGGTGCAACCATATTATATGGGGGATCCCATCCAAAGGTATGTATAGTTCTTGCATCTCATTGATGTATTTCCCTTGTATGAAGTTTGACGGGAGACATTGAAATGACAAAAACAATCCTCAGCATTTGGGTAAGGGATACTATATTGAACCAACCATCATTACTGACGTAACTACATCCATGGAGATTTGGAGGGAGGAAGTTTTTGGACCTGTTCTATGTATCAAAACGTTTAGTACAGAAGATGAAGCCATTGATTTGGCAAATGATAGTCAGTAAGTTATCACTCTTATCTTGACAACTGGTGATGCTTGTAATTAGAATATTTAATGTGGATGCATGCCATCTATTGCTTCTCTGCCAGATATTTTCCTTGTTTGTCTTGATTGTTTTCTTTTGATTTTACTCCTTAATGCTTGGCTAGTTATTTTTTGCTAAAGTGGATCGCAGCCATTTAACTAATAACGATAAATACCTAGAACAATTAGTTTAGAACCTAACCATTACATATTGAAGGATAGATTTGTTGTCTTCGAACTTCTTTGTTTCAGCATTTTCTTTACATGCTTTATTCCACGTTGCTTTTATTTCCTGTGGAGATTCATTCTTACAGTCTATTCATGTTCCGCAGATATGGCTTAGGTGCTGCTGTGATATCAAATGATGTCGAAAGGTGTGAGCGTGTGACCAAGGTCAGGCTTTAAGTAGTAATTGCCACATGGTTGTAATTATGTCATTATGGTTGATAGAGGTTAATTTTTGAGTTGATATTTGTCCCTTTTTCCCTTTATACAGGCTTTTAGGTCAGGTATTGTGTGGGTCAATTGCTCACAGCCATGCTTCTGTCATGCTCCATGGGGAGGCATCAAACGCAGCGGTTTTGGGCGCGAGTTAGGAGAATGGTATGGACCTAATCACTTACTCAGGTTCTATTTTCTTAAATTAATATTCAGGTCCTGCTGAGCATCCATTATAAAATCCAAGGTAAATTCTGCTTTGAATGTGAAATATAAGACTGAGGATACATTTTCATTTGGAGCTTTCTTCTAAAAATGGCCGACTTCTCTATCTCTGTGAGCTTGAAAAGCAATTCTAATTCTAAATCCTTCTCTCCTTTCTCTTCTCTTTTTCCTTGAAATAGGGGACTTGAAAGTTACTTCAACGTGAAGCAGGTCACTCAGTATACATCGGATGATCGATGGAATTGGTATGAGTCTCCTGCAAAGCTGTAAGAGCCTTTTCTGAACTATGGTGTGTACCCAGAACAATGGAAATAAAGTGTTTAAACACAGTTGAAATTGGAGTATTATAGGAACAAACACTTGGGTTGTTTCCTTTCCAGTCTGGCTTATGTTCTTAAAAGGTGGGATCATGTTCGTATTTTTTTGCGTGGGATTTCTCTAGCTTGAAATAGAGCCGAAGGTGCTTTGCATGGAGTAAAACGTGCGGCTTACCAGTTTAATGCCTGGCCGAGGGAAACCGTTAAAACCATAGCACTAAGCTCCTGATAAGCTCACAACTTTGTCACATTTCTCGCCCAAGAAAAGGGACAAAACCTTTCTCGTTTCTCACAGGGTTTCCTCACACGACATCAGTTAAATCACAATGGTTATTATTCTTTCAATAGTCGCAGATCCATCCAACCCGAAACAGATATGTCGGGAAGCGATCTTTCCAAGTTCATAGATCATTTTACTCCCACAGTATGCTCGTTTCCAACCAAATGGTAGAAACGAAATGTAAAACTTCAAACATTGAGAAGCCGGGGCATGATTTGCGTAGGACGTTTCAGAAAGTTCCACAACGGAATGCCGGTGGTGAACATTTACCAAGCAGGATAGTTGGCCATAAAAAGTTGGGAATATAAGATACAACTTTTATGTAAACCATTTACTCCAATTCAGACCACATCAATTCGGCGATTTGCCTCAAAGCATAACTATCTCGGTATGCAGCTGAGATGATGATGAATGAGGAGGTTAAGTGTTGTAGGTTTGAATCGGGTTTACATCTAGCCATTAGAGAGAAGGTAGTGGTGCAGAATTTTTGTGATTTTCAGCAGTTGGTTGAAGCGACACTGAGGGTTGAAAACGTAGAGAATATCACGAGTGCTGTGACCAAGAAGAGAAAGGGGAGAGAGCAGTTCAAGAGGAGAGGTGGTACTAGTATTCTTATGCCAGACAGGAGTGCCAGGAGCTTTCCTATCCAGTCTGAGGAGATGAGCAGTGGAGCCAGCAGATCCAAATCTATGAGAACTTCTAGCAGCACCTAGCTAGATAGCTATTATCCTGCTATGAACAAGAAGTTTACTTTTACAGTTAGGAAGACCGAGAAGGCGATTCTATATATTCATTTATTACATTTATTTGATTTTTTCAAAATTTTCCTTTTATATAGTGTTTTTTTATGTTCCCAATACAAAATTTTAATTGATCCAAGATCCAAGGAAGGGTAGGTTTTGGAGTCTTGAGCTTGTCACATGACCTAGTTAGCTCCGTCTTCTTAAAGGCTTCCCTTTTTTGTTTTTGTGTTCTTAAGAAACAATTAAGAGATGACCGATCACACACAGTTTTTTATTTTTTAGTATAAAGAAAAAAGGAGTACATCAATTACAAAATAGGTATGAAGAAACAGAGTTTAACATATCTTCTAAAAAGATACTATAGCATCCGATAGGTGTAAAATTAAAATAAGTGACACCAATATCGGATTGGTCTGCCTGAGTGGTGAGTTAATCTGCGCATCTGTTATTTTTTCGGTATACGTGTCGATGAATAATAGATCAGTTTCGATTGAAGAGTTTCAAAATACTCATGATTATAGGGTTGTTCGTCTGAGAGTAGGTGTCCGCAAAAAAGAGGAGCTGATGTATTCCCATCGAATCTACTTCCAGCTCAATCTAACGGAAGCTCAACTTCTAAACCAACGAGAATCTGATATAGACATTCCAAAGTTTCGTTGACAATACTGTGCACCAATCTATATTCTAAGTGAAACCTCCGAGCGAGTCTGTTGCCGTCATTATCTCAAATAAAGTACCCAACAGTAGCCGTGATGATGCAAATGGCTTAAGTTGATCGCCGAGAATCACCCTAACATCTCTTCCTGTCTACAAAGAATGTTATGAACTCCAGTCTAAGCCATAGCTAAAACTTGGATGTTTGTGACAGAAGTAGTTACAAGAGCATCCCATGTTATGATACACCTAACTTAGGTTGACTCCATTTCGAAAATGATATTTAATAAATTATAAATTTTATTAAAAAGGAAAAAGGGAAAAACAGACGCCCTCGCTTGGACAACGAGGAGAGGGGGCCATGAATAGAGGTGATGGGTCCCAACACAGGTCCATCTGTAATTTGCCATTTTCTATACAAACGAAACAGAGACACCAAACAGAGCAGTGTTTCTTTCCATTTAGATGCGTTTGGTGACTGACTCTCAATTCTCTTATCGATCGCGTTGCTTATCACTACCGAAGCGAGTGGTCTCTGTCTTCTCTCTTTGTTCTATTACAACCACTCCTCTTCTTCACATCCACTTTGCCCCGTTATCCAACACTTCTTTTACCAACGAAACCCACACAGAAAGACACTGTCTCTCTATCAACTAATCACGTACGGTTTGCAACTATTTGCCAACAAGTGCAAGATCTCTTAAAGCCTCGACAGCGAGTTCATGATGTCTTTGTGATCCAAGTCGTTTGAATGGTGGCATTGTGATTTAGCAATTTGGGTTACTCTGTCTTCGTACTCTGGTATTTTAAGGTTTGATTTTAAGCAAACAGGAGCTTTGAAGACTTTTGAGGATTTGGGGATCTGGGTTTTGGTTGATTGGAGATGGGTAGCTCGGAGGAAAGAGTTGTCGCCGTAATCATGGTCGGTGGACCCACCAAAGGTATGGACTTTGTTCCAAATAACGACTCTAAACGTTGCGCTACAGTTTGATTTCTGTCTGAAATTTCTCATTTTTTTGATCCCCACCTCCTAATTTTCTATGTTCGTTCTCCCTTGGAACTGAAGAGTTAACATTCAAATGACCGGATTCTCTCACCATCAACCTCTGATATTTCTCATGCAAATTGATGGTTTAAACGTTCAATCTTAATGCATATAGTGGGATCATGGATTCTTGACTTTCCAACCTGTTTATGTAATTGTCAAATTTTATCTGTTCTATAAGTTCGATGTGTATATCAACATGATTGCAGGTACAAGGTTCCGCCCCTTGTCATTGAATATCCCAAAGCCTCTTTTTCCGTTAGCCGGTCAACCAATGGTTCACCATCCTATATCAGCTTGTAAACGGGTATTCAATCCCTTGTCACCTGTTTTGACTTGTTCTGATGCTGTGAGAATGTTACTAACGTTAGTAATTTGCAGTTTGATTGAATGATTTTGGGTTGGCTATTTCAGATTCCAAACTTAGCCCAAATCTATCTTGTTGGTTTCTACGAGGAGCGTGAATTCACATTATATGTTTCCTCTATTTCCAATGAACTTAAAGTTCCTGTCAGGTAACTTAGTTGATAAATTTCTTGGTAATTAGCTATTTTGACGAAAAGTTGCGATCTTCTGCCGATCATCGTAAATTAATCTACAGGTATCTGAGGGAAGACAAGCCGCACGGGTCGGCTGGTGGGCTTTACAACTTCAGAGATCTCATCATGGAAGACAACCCGGTTTTGACACCATACTATCCTATGCTTATTGTTGCTTCTTTTTATAGCATACAGTGCTTCGGTTTGCTTCTTCTACTTCAGTTTTCAAGATGCATATGTTGTAAGATATTATGGGAATTATAAGCTTATTATGTGGAATGTTAATGTAATTTGATTATCTTGTTGCAGTCTCATATCTTCTTACTGAATTGCGATGTGTGTTGCAGTTTTCCACTTCCAGAAATGCTTGGTAATAATTTTCTTTTTTTAAAATTTAATTCTCTCCAAGTTTTTGACGTCTATCTTTCCATTTCGTTCGAATGTCAAATGTTTACTATGATCTATGTATAAACAATCTTAGTTATTGCCATATGGAGTCCATGGTTTAGTGGAATAGATGAGTTTTATGTTGGAAAATTTTCAGCTTTAATTTTTTCCGAGTAAGTAAAATGCATGCAACTTCTGATGAGATATATATGGTCTTCAATGAATCTAATAGCTATTCGCAGATGTACTTAGTCTATGGTGATTAATTGTATGGTTGTTTTGGTCTACAGTTTTACTTAGTGGTGTATTTTGTATCATCTGTCACTTGCACTCAACTGCAGTGGTGTTTGGATTTTAGATTAATGTACAGTGAAACAACAAATGGTGGTTTTGACTATTGCAAGTCCGAATGAACATAGTAGATTGGTTATGTCAAAAGTCGATAATCCGACTTATTGAAGCTGTAAGTTCTGTGTCTCTATTGACATCATCTTTATCCTATGCGTGTGGTTTCCTTGCAAGATATGTTAAACGGATTGCAACATATTATGGGCTAGAATGAAGTTTGCTCTTCAATAGATTTATTCCTCATGTTGTTGGTGATTGTCGTTTGTAATATGTAGATATGTGATTGTCGTTTGTAATATGTAGATACTAAGGGATCTTCTATTTGTTACGAGTCATGTGGCATGATGTGGCCATGTGGGGTAATATGCTTATTCAAAAAATGCAAGAATAACTGATTATTGATGTCATTTTCTAGTCATTCGCTACGTAAGAAAATGAAAATTTTTATGTGCTTGTAATGTTTACTGAAGCTGAATCATGTGTGACTGTTCAAATTTTCTATTACCGTACCCAGGAGCAACATTGCTGCTCTCAGTTTCACCTTCTTCTGCAAGACGTGTAGTTGATGCAGCTTTTGAACGACAGTTTCATGGTAGACGGTAAGTTCTCTCAGTCCTTGCATTCTAGCCTTTATAGACAACCTCAAAGGCATATAAAGGAAAATAGTGTTTTTTTACATAAAGGTAAACATTGATCACAAAAAGAAATATATTCATTATCTTATTATTGATAAATATTTCAAAATACAATTATTTTAATTTAGCTATAGATTAATGGACTCATAATTATGATTACTCACTTAAATTAATAAATAAATAAATAGTAGATAAATTTTTAAAGAATAATAATAGATAGTCTACATAATTTAAATTTGACCCGTTTGGCAATCAGGCTTGGGATTGACACAACCAGTTTGGCCTATCTTAAAGTCAACAAAGGCCCTATTTGACAATCAGCTGTTAGTTGATTCTATCAACTGTTAGCTGATAGTTGATTCTATCAGCTGATTTGACCAACGGATTACATTAACTGTTTGTTAAGGATATTTAGTAAAATTAGTTTTCTAGTATTAGTTGTTTATGTGTAAAATGTCTTATAAGGACATGAATTTTAAAAAATTATAAGGGTATGAATATTATATATCTTAGTATTTCGTTGAATATTTTTATAGAAATTTAGATTTTAGATATTTAATTCTACAAAAATTAAGTTTATAACTCTAATAAAAAACATAAAACATATAATAATAATAATAATAACAACAACAACAATAACAACAACAACAACAATAACAACAACAACAACAACAACAACAACAACAATAATAATAATAACCATGATGATGATGATACATCCAAACATAAAATATAATTATAATTAGGGATAAATTGACTTGCAAAAATTAATTAATGTATAGCTTTGTTTATTGAGGAGGGTATAATTGATTTTTACTTCCACATATTTAGCTAAAGATGAAAAAGTTACTCAAAACACTGCTGTTGTGTAGCTTTTCTAAATTCAGCGTTTTGATATAAATCAGCTAACTATTTATGTTCTTACAAAACAAAACTTTCAGCTGTTTGAAATAGTCAAACAACTAATTTTTAGCTGATTCGTTGTTCACCAAACGCAGCCAAAATATATTCAGATTGGGCACTTCCAAATTGCCCATACCCTATTCACTCTAAAGCTTTATAGTTATAAGAAAAATGATATTATTTTTTAAAAAATGATGTTATATTCTGTTTTTATATTAAAAATAAAAAAATTAAGTTGAGTTAGATTGAATTGGACTTCTAGCTAATCAGACCTCAAGCTATACTCGAGTCTCAACAAAAGCTGTCAAATCGGGCTTAGACTTAGGTGAGCTCGGCCTTCCCAGCTTATTGTTAACCCTGGCCCTAAGTCCACGATTTAATTCGTCGCTAAAATATAACTTGACTTAATTTCAAACCAAAGTAACAATCACTTCGTAAATACTAATCCTATTTGGGTATTAATTTTACTAATATTTAAGTTAAGGGGTCAATTTTCAGTTAAACTTCTTATATATTTGTCTCAAACCAAGTGTTTGATACAGTGAAATAATCAAAAAGAGAAAGAAACTTGCATTAGTGACAAACGTACCAACTTATTTACTTGAACCTATAAATATTTAAATAGTTAAGAAACTCAAAAATTGTTTTACATATAGTTCGGGTTCAATTATCAAAATAGTGATTACATGTGTCTTAAACTATTATCATTTTTAATTTTTTTAACTATTATCATTTGTATATATTTTTTAAATATACTAAATATGTCATAAACATTATTATAAAATTCAAAATTCAAAATTCAAAACTTAAATATTCAAATATTCATAAATAAAATAATAAATTAGATCGAATTTAGTTTGACCCAATTTAAAGTTTACAAGTCCATTTACATTTAAATTTAAACTCAAATTCAAACTTACCATATTTTTACTTAACGAACTATAGTAAATTAATCAAATCTAATGATCCAGAAGTAATATATTAATATCAAATTTAATCAAACTTGGAATAAAAAAGACCTAATCTTTATCTCATATGTCGTTTATAAGTTGGACAATAGATTAAGATGAGTTGAGTTCGAGGATGACCATCTTAATATGTAGCTCAAGATTAGTTTAAAGTTTGATTGAATTTAAGTCTAACGTTTTGATTAAAAAAAATAATGTCATTTTAATCTTAATTTTCTTATATTTACAGTACAAAAACAATACCATTTTGAGAAGATAATAAACTTTTAACTGACCTTTTAGACCTAAACTTCATCAATTTATATTCAACTTGTTAACTTCAGGCTAAACCTAATTT
>JANSVB020000158.1:311528-327312 GCA_025504935.2 Erythroxylum haughtii | reverse complement strand
CTATTTCTTTACCAAGGAAGGAGAGAAACCGAGATCAATTAAGTAAGATGATGTTGATGACATGCTCTTCTAGGACACATTTTGATTGAGAAAATATCTGGTTCTACTCTTAAAAGTTGTACGGTTGAGAAAGTGCCCTGCTTTAACTTTGCATCATTACAGATCGTGTCTGTTCACTGTTTCACCTTTTGCTATACTTTCAACTTTACAGTTTAGAAAAAAAGGCTAGCAATTATTAAGAACCTGAAAAGCTTCTGTATTTCTGAATGTCACATCCAAATCACCCCCAAAGGAAGGAAACGTGACAAAAGGAGTAAAGGAATACCAAGTTTCTTGCATGAAGAGATGTCTAACTTCAGTTGTTCTTAAAGTCTCAGTGTGTTAACTTCTAGATTGATTGTCATTGTGTAGTTCTGCGTCCAGAATAATTCATATGTGTTATGAAGTTTAACTGATAATGTGAAAATCAGTCTGTTTTCTTATCTTACCTTTGGTTGGAGAGAAGGCAGGAGAAAAGCGGAAAGAAGAAGAGATGATCGAACTGGAGGGGCCCTTAGGTAAGAGTGATGCAGTGAATCGTGAACTGGATTCTCTGGAAAGAGAGTTGTCAATTCTCCGCAAAAATGGTACCATTGACCCTTTCGGACTATACTTGTTTGGTATTGTGCTTAAAGAGAAAGGCAATCAAACCCTTGCTCGTACAGTTTTTGTGGAATCTGTGAATAGCTATCCCTGGAATTGGAATGCTTGGGCAGAGTTGTTGTCAATATGCACAACAATTGAGAACTTGAATAGTCTTAGTCTCAGTAATCATTGGATGAAAGACTTCTTTGTTGCCAGTGCTTATCTAGAGCTCCGGATGCACAATGAATCCCTGGTAAAATATGAATCCTTACTTGGAACTTTCGCTTATAGTAACTATATACAAGCTCAAATTGCAAAAGCCAAGTACAGTCTAAGGGAATTTGAACAAGTTGAAGTTACATTTGAAGAACTTTTGAGGAATGACCCCTATCGAGTGGAAGACATGGATATGTACTCCAACGTGCTCTATTCAAAGGAGTGTTTCTCTGCTCTTAGTTCTCTTGCCCACCGGGTTTTTATGACAGATAAATACAGACCTGAATCTTGTTGCATTATTGGGAATTATTACAGTTTGAAGGGGCAGCATGAGAAGTCAGTTGTGTACTTCAGGAGGGCACTAAAGCTGAACAGGAATTATTTGTCTGCTTGGACGCTAATGGGTCACGAATATGTTGAGATGAAGAACACTCCAGCTGCTATTGATGCCTACCGACGGGCTGTGGCGATTAATCCTAATGACTATCGAGCTTGGTATGGACTAGGACAAGCTTATGAAATGTTGTGCATGCCGGTCTATGCCCTTCATTATTTTAAGAAGTCTATATTTCTACAGCCAAATGATTATAGGTTATGGATTGCTATCGCCCAATGTTATGAAACGGATGAAATTCACATGCTTGAGGAGGCAATTAAGTGTTATAGAAGAGCTGCAAATTGCAATGACAGAGAAGCAATAGCATTGCATCAATTAGCCAAGTTACATCGTGAACTGGGGCAATGTGAGGAGGCTGCATTTTACTACAAAAAGGACTTGGAGAAGATGGAAGTGGAAGAGAGGGAAGGTCCAAATGTGGTTGAAGCTCTGCTTTTCCTTGCCCAACATTGTAGAGCCCAAAAGAGCTATGAAGAAGCAGAGGTGTACTGTACTCGTCTTCTGGACTACACTGGTCCTGTGAGTTCTCTTATCTATTACTACTAACTTTCACTGGGTCAACAGGGAGATTAGCAATCTTTCCCAATTATCTTATTATACTTTTGCCCTCTCTGTCCATGGTTGCAGGAGAGAGAGACAGCAAAGAATATGCTTAGAGGAATGAGAATGGGTGAATCAACTTTTCCTTCTATGGATGTTGAGCACTTTCCTCCCTGATTTTGCCTTGAAGCTCCTCTTCCTAGGATTCTCCTGTAATAGTCTGCAACAGCCAGCATACGTATCATGGTCTTCAATGTGGCAGGATGTTACTTGCTCACTACTCGTTGTTGAGAATAGAGATAAGTGGGATGAAATCAAGAAACTTTAGTTTTTGTTTTCCCAATTTCTTGTTGGACTAACACTCAGTTTAGTGTGTGCTCCTTCTTCCATTTTCGATTCACATACTTTGCTCATGTAGTCACAGATCAAATGTGTCCTAATCTTCTTTCAAGTCAATTGGGTAAAAACCGCTCCAATTGCAAACATTTAAATTAACATCTCAATCAACCAAGTCCAGTCCAAAGTAATCGGATGAATGTACGATCCAAGGAACCAGTGCAGAGCACCCGTGTGTCTAGAAGATGATGTCGTGAGTTGTCACCTCAGGATCATGGATCTATTCTGGCAGTCAAAATCTCTCCCCAAATTCAGCAGCTGATCTTTTCTGAGCACCGGAGTAGAAAAGCAAATCCAATCACGGGAGATTTTGAAACAAATCCAACGTAGTATATTTGACTATATTCTTCAGTTAGCTGGCAAAATGAGTGTTTTCTGAGAGTGGAAGTGCAAATCCTGTACAAATTCTGACCTTTCCTTTCTACACGCCAATGGACGACGAGGAGGCTGAGGAGCTGGTGGTCCTAACCCTAGGGGTTGGTTAAACTGGCGGTGGCGCCGTTTCAAGGATTTGAACAGAGAGTTCCAGGTTTTTGACTATCTTCTTTAAAATTCTCTCTTGAAATCTTAGCTGCATTGACCAACAACGTTAACCGAATTTTATGAATTTATTATTAAAATAATTAATTAATATATTATTTTAAAATCCTAAAAATCTGTCTTAAAACTCGAACTGAAATTTAATTTTTTAAAGTTAGAACTTAAATTTAATTTAATTTATCTTATTAATTTGTTATCTATGAAAATTAAAAATGATTTGAATTCAATTAAAATTCTGAAATTGTATATCTAAAACAATAATGATCATTTAAAAAAAGTCCTAATTTTGAAGGTGCCATTGCTACGCAACTAGTCTCGACTTAGTTGACCGTTAGCTTTGGCTTTCTAATGTCTAATTATATTCTATTAAATCTCATTTATATATTTATGTGAGATTTATATAAATACGTAGATAAAATATGATAGAAATATTATAACCGGAACAGAAAATTTAAACCCATATTTTTCGATGGGTCTTATAATATTGATTTGTCGGATTTTTTCACCCTAAAAAATAGAAATATCATCTGCTAAATTTTAAGTTTGACTCGATCTAATAATCTCTTATGAGATATGACGGAGCCTAAGAATCATAATAAGGATAACATTTTTCAATTAATGTGGTCTAATAATATTATGTATCTTCTTTAACCAAGGATTGTCTTAATGGTATTAAAGTCATCAGTGTTACGTAGGAAATTGACGGGAGAAAGTATATGAATTGATTTTCTTCGTTCACACAAAAAAAATCTGAAAAAAATATTGTGGTGACTTTTGATATAATTAGTAAAAATAACAAACTAATAAAAAAATCTGGAGTCTAATTTGAGTCTTGTGAACGGGCTCATAGTCATGGACAATGATTTTAGGATTGAAAATTCAAGTTCAAGACTCGAAAGTACATGTGAAATGCTTGAAGCTGTTGGCAATGAACATTTGATCTATCTCCAGACAACCAGCTATTCCTTCTATTCTAACTTGGTCCCAATATTACATTTTATCTTTTCACTGAGGCACTATGCATTTATCAAAATTCAAAATTAGGTAAACAAAATAAGCAACAATTAACCTGATTTCTTTTTGTTACTAAGTATCTAATCTGTTTGGATGGACTTTTTAGAAGTTAATAAGTGCTTTTCTTTATCATAAATATATATTTTTTAAAATAAGTGTTTATCTGTAAAATAAAAAAGTAATTATTTAATAAATATAATTTTTTAGTAGCCAAAATATATCTTTTTAAGAAGCTCAAATTTGGAACTTCTTTAAAAAGCTTTTCAAATAATTTTTTCGGTAGATTTTTCAGATCAATTAATAAGTCTATTTTTTAATCCGTTTTTATGTTTTACACATAATTTCTACAATACCCACAAACTCATCCTCACGTTTATCTTACAAACCTATCTTCTTTTATCTCTTGTGCAGTTGTTTTATTATGGATTTAACTATTTACTCAACTTAAATATTTAATTAAAGATTTATATAATATTATTTAATTTATATGTTTTAATATTTATTTTTACTTATTTTATAATTCATATAAAAGATTTAATTAAATATATTTTTATTTATGTTTCATATGGTTTAAAATTATATAATAATTATTATATTTTACTTTGTTTATTGTTTAATATATTTTAAATAATATTTATATACATAAATAATTTTTATTATAAAATAATTGTAGTTAAAATTAATTTTTTTTTGTTATCAAACAGTATGATTTTTAAAAAAAAGCTCATTTTTTAATGAGAGCTAAATAATCTATTGATTTTTTTGAAAAAATTAAAAAAATATTACACTGAAAAAAGTATTATCGGTATAACCCAACTAAGTAATCAAATCAACTAAATAACTAACGAATAGTCTGATTTCTTTTTGATATGCGAGTCAGTATTTTTGATATTTTCAGATTTCAGCTTCCAATTAAACTCATTTTTTAAATTTCAAATTTGCTACCTACAAAAGTAAAAGTATAGTGCTCCACATTTTCTTTCTGATCTTTCTGTTGATATTATCTTTCTATTGATCACATGGAAGGTATTAGGAAATTGGCAAGAGACGACCCGTATCGTCTTGTAGAGACCACTTGGACGGGACAAGAGACAGGGTGGGGCTGCCTTTTAGATTTGGTAAGATCTCACCAAGTTATATCCTCAGAATCTTTATACTTTATCGCCCTTTTCTCTTATTAATAATCCAAAAGACTCTGCCTTTCGTACGTTTCTTCTTTGCTAAAGAGTAAAGACTAAGCCTTTAGAATTTGTAGTACAAAGCTTTTGTATATAGTAGTATTCCTTGAGAAGTCTCTTGCCATTTTTGTGACCCCAATATCTAATCTTGAACTGCCGATTTTCAACACGTAAGAGAAAGATATATTCTTTCGGTTTGATGAAGATGGTCGGAGAAATTTTAAGGAGGGGCTCGTCGGAGGATGTCGGAGTCTCTGATGGGTCGGAGCAGCTGCATGTTCTTGCTGTTGATGACAGCCTCGTGGACCGTAAAGTCATTGAGAGATTGCTCAAGATCTCCTCGTGTAAAGGTGTGCCATTTTGAGCTTCTGATTTTTTTTTTCTTTTCCTCTTTAGTACTATAAATTTACTTCGATTGGACTGATGAAACTTACTGGAAATGGGGTTTTTTTTTTTTTTTTGCAGTGACGGCTGTGGAAAGTGGAACAAGAGCTTTGCAGTATCTGGGTTTGGACGGAGGGAAAAGTCCTGCTGGTTTAAATGTAAGAAACCAACTTCAGTTCTGAACTTGTTGCAATCTGTCAGAGAAAGTATGATAAACATTAGATTGAATTCTGAGGGTGGTATGGGTGTGATTTCAGGCGTTGAAGATAAATCTGATTATGACGGACTATTCCATGCCTGGGATGACAGGATACGAGCTACTTAAAAAGATCAAGGTTGATAACAGCTTCCTTGACATCGTTAAATTTCAGATTGAATTCTAATTTGCTTACTTTGATCGACATGGTAATATGTTCTTAAGCAGGGATCGTCAACTTTCAGAGAGGTTCCTGTAGTTATCATGTCATCTGAGAACATCTTGGCTCGTATTGATAGGTACTCCCTCTCGGCTGCAACAGCTTATTTCTTATCCTTCTAGGCAGAGTGTTTTGATGATCTCCTAATCTTTGGTCCTGGATCAAACAGATGCTTGGAAGAAGGGGCAGAAGAATTCATAGTAAAACCAGTGAAATTGTCTGATGTGAAACGAGTGATGGATTTCGTGGTGAGCGGTGAAGGAGAAGTAAGGGGGAAGAGGAGAGTTCATAAGAGAAGGATGGAAGGAGGGGGGGTATTTTCCTTGCCATCCCAGACACTAGCATTACCAGCATCTCTGACTCATAAATCTGATGAGTTTTCTGAAACATCACCATCACTGACCAGATTCTTGTCGAAGCGGCCTAGGATACCGAGCAGAGACTAATTTGGCAGTCATTATCAATGCACTGGGGCTTTTCCTCAGATTTCTACGTTCTTGTTCATGTTACATTATGATGATGCAAATATTTTGTATTCCAGTATCATCGTGAAGCGTGGGTAGAATTCTTTACGGCTAGTTAAATAAGAAGAAAATAAACAACTTATTAAATCTTGATCTTGAATTAGGCTTTTCAAGTATGTGATGGTGAGCATGATCCTCTGCCTCGGGTCGCCTCCTAATGCCTTCTACGTCTAAAATAGATCGCCATATCGCGAAAAGGTATTGGTATCGCCAGTTGTCAGAAGTCCCGAAGATCTATGGCCAACGCAAAATGTTCAAGGGTAATGTTGGAATTTAAAATCTTTTAAGAAAATTATTAATCACGAATTTTTATAAAAAATTAATAATAAGAAAATTGTTTTTGATGAAGTAACTTGTAGATGAAAATTTTGGAGGTTAATAAGTATTTTTCTTTATTATAAAAGTTTTTTTATAAAAAAATGAGTATTTGACTGTAAAATAAAGAAACACTTTCTTATTAAATGTGACCTTTTTAGTAATTAAAATATAACTTTTTAAAAAGGTTAAATTTATAATTTTTTCAAAAAATCTCTCAAATGTTTTTTTGGGTAGATTTTTCAGATTAATTAATCAGTATATTTTTATTTTTTTTTTACATATAATTATCACAATATTCACAAATATAATTTTCACAATAGTCACAAACTTATCTTCTCCTTTATTATGTATTTAACTATTTATTTAAATATTTATTTTGAGATTTATATAATATTATATGAATTTTTTATATGTTTTAATATTTATTTTTATATTAGTTTACTTATCTTATAATCCAAATAAAAGATTTGGTTAGATATATTTTTATTTATATTTCATATAGTTTAAAATTTTATAATAATTAATATATTATGCTTTAAATATTGTTTAATATACTTTAAATAATTTTTATATACATAAATATTTTTTATTACAAAATAAAATATAGTTAAAATTAAAAATATTTTTTATTTTTATGTTGTCAAACAGCCTATTATATGAAACTCTTTTAAAAAAAATTCTTTTTTAAATGATAGCCAAACAATTTACTGTCTTCTTAAAAAAGTTCTTTTCAGAAAATATCTACAGAAAAAAGTTCTATTAATATAAGTTCAATCAAACAAAGACGAAGGTTGAAAATAACAAAAAGTTTAATAAAGAATTTGATTAAATGGGTTGAATGAGAATATTAGGTTCTTATATTCCCCTTGTGATGATAACTCTAGTAAGATTATTATAAATAGATATTAATGTTTCCTGTGGTTTGTAAAGATGTTTTTCTTGAGAAAAGATGTTCACAACATAAAATTAAATAATTTTTATTGCTTATGCATCTAAACAGTTTGTTCCAAGGGATTTAACAGCATATTCAAGCTATTCAACAATTTATTTATCAAGCAATAGATTGCAAGATAGGTAGTTTTTTTTTTCCATTCTCTTTGTTCACAAGTTCGTGATTGATCCTTGGCTAATCACTAAGGATTGTGTTACGTCTAACATGTAATATCAGAGTGTATGAACTTGAATTGAAGTTTTCAAGTTTCTTCATAAAGAAGTTGTAGAAATCAATCTGTTTTGTTTGTATAAACTGCATATTGTTGTTTGAATTAGTTTTTATATAAGTGTTGCGTCCTAAAATAGACATGAAAACAAGTTTCAGGTGATTTTTCAGAAAATTGTTGTTGGAATTTGGCAAGAATCACCGAAAAGAGTTGCCAAAATTTGCCTTTTTTAGGCGATAGGAAGAACGAGACGTGCCAGACAACTGGTGCATGTAGAAGGCCAACGTCGGATGCTTGCCCAGTGCCTGAAACAGTAAGGCAGCATGCATGCATGTTGCACGTTAGCACGTGAAGGTATCTGCACATCTAGGGCGCGTCAGGCTTGTTTTCAAGGAACGGAATACATCTTTGAAACGCACATGCCTCATGTATACAATGTCCTGCACCTGCTCTTCTGCCATGCACATTATTGATGTCAGTTGTTGACATAAGCAAATTATAGGGAAAAAAAAATAACTCAAGTTTTTTAGAATTCACAAAATAGTTAAGTTAAATTGGGTCAATTTTTAGGTATTTTAAATTTATAAAGTGAGTTTTTTTTAACAATTTTCAATTTCTTGATAGTAAATTAGGTTTAACTCTAGAAAAGTTTAAATAAAGTTAACAAAGTCATATTTAGTGAATTGTCATGCACTTGACTTGAAAGAGAGGAGATATATATTGATTCATTATCTCATATGGATTATTTATCATTTTGTATTGCATGATTATCACTTTATTGATATTCTCTTTATGATAAATTCTCAAATTAAGTTTGTTGATAATGTTTTTAATAGTGATATGTGACAATGAGAATTTTACATAAATTAGTGATAAGTTGTCACTTATTTTAAAGGTGAATGTGAGGAAAACATATGGTGTAAATCCCTCATGTTTATGGATCAATTTGGATACTAATGAGAATAGTCACCATAATGGTTTTTCAAGTTAGTATTTATACTATTTTGCTCACATATTAGTGGATGTTTCTAGTCTTGTATTTATTTATTATACCTACATGTGTTGATCTTATATGAGATTTTGAGATATACATAAAGATATTTGGTAAAATATATCTATTTCTTGAGTGATCTATTTTCTCACAGGTGATAGAATAACAAAAGTTGATGGTGTGTACTTTGATCACTTTTATGTCGAGGTCTTATATATGTGTGTATTATGTATTTAACCCATACATATTTCATTATACATATGATAAGATTCTTATTACAAATAATTTTGTAGCTTTGAACATCGCTTTATCTTATATTTGTGTTGATTATTTACATTATTTGTTTTGTAGTCACCTTCTTTGTAAATAATAACAATGTCACTATTGAAACCCTTACCAGCTTCAATTTCAAGACGTGGATGCAAGATATAAAGTTTGCATTAGAGATTACAGACATCAACATAACCATAATCAGAGATATATCGCTAGCACCTACATCCATTAGTATAGAGGTTGAGTAAGCAACCTATGCGGCATGGGAAAGGTTAAAAAGGATGTGTTATTTGATTATAAAGAAAATTGATCCCACACCATCTTCTAAGTCGACTTTCAGAAGAAATTTCCTTAACAATGTATCTCAAAAGTTTAAAGTATCTTCTAGAACTGAAATAGGTAACTTAATAAAAGAATTATACTCTATTGAGTTACGTAGGAGTGGGGGAGACTGAGGGCATATATTATTAGGGTGGTCTACCTTCAAAGCAAGCTAAAAGCATTAAATATTTTCGGACTTGATTCTTGTATTATGCTCCAAGCTCTTAATACTTTTTCTTTAGAGTTTGTTATTTCAGTTACAACATATAACACCTAATATGAAGCTTAGGACTTAAATTCCTTGATTGTCTGTTATGTTGCTAAGAAGAAGAAGCTAAAAAATACAAGTCAAACAACTTTAATAGCAACCAAAAGAAAGGCAAAAGTAAAGCCTTGAAAGTATAAAGGTAAGAAATTTAAATTTCCTCCATATAAAGATGTTGATCAATCTAGTATAATTAGGGGTCTTATGGACATTGTAAAGAGTCTGAGTATACAATATTTCTTCTATAAAAAGAAGGGATATAAGAAATTGGAGTGTTAAAATAACAAAATTGGAAAAAGGAAAGATTTATCACCTAACACTTTGACTTATAAGATACATGAATCTAATATTGCTATAGCCATATAAAGTTCATAATGGTTAGATAATATAGTTTTTAATAATGTTTCTTCCATAATATATGGATTTATATAAAAAAAGAAAGTTGTCTCTCCATGTCTAGCTGAAAAAAATTTGTTTGGGGAAAATTTACATAGAAAGCCTTCACTTGTATGCAATCCTGAATGGCATGCAAAGTTGACTATTCATACCCACAAAAATGACACCTGTTATCCATTGTGAATTGTTTAGTCACTCGTTGTTGATTAGTCAGTAACTTTTATTTAGTCATTAGCCATAGGAAAGCCCCGATCTGCTAGAGTCCTGCCCATTTTCAGATTAACTCCCAATGTTTACTAGCCATAAATGTGGTATTACCTTCAATTAAATCATAGGTAGACGCTGTTGTGAACCTTCCATGAGTTGTTAGTCCCTATATGATGGTATCATCTACCTAGTTAGCCTGATTAAGATGGATTGCTGCTATATCCATACAGAATATGGAAGGGAGATACTGCTGAAATAGATGCCACTACCAGATGCCTACTTCATTAGTGAAGTCCGCAACTGTGGCATACATAATGCTTTCAAGAATTGGGGAGGTAACCACTGAAATTAATGGTCCCCAGGCATGCACCCAATTGTCCAACCAGAATAAAACATTCCTCCCTGTTCCCAATTTTCACCTTAGGCCTTGGCGAACAAATTGCCAACATGCAGCGATGCCTCTCTAGATAACCAAAGCCCCTGTCCTATCAAGATTTCCAGGGATATGAGAGGGATCCAGTCGATACTTAGCTCTTAAGATTCTGGCCCATAAAGCTGTAGGTTTTGTAATTAAAGCCCAACCTAGTTTAGTCAGGAGAGCGCCATTTGAAAAACGGATACGTTTTAATCCTAGACTCTCTGCTTTTTTAGGTTGGCACACTGCGTCCCATTTGACGAGATGAATTTTCCTGTTCTCACCCATTGAGCCTCAGATAAAATCTCGCCTAATGTGCTCCAAATCATCACAAAGTTGTCTCGGAAGTCTCACTGTTTGCATTGTGAAAATGGAAAGGGCCGCAATAACTGATTGAGTTAATGTAACTCTCCCCACTAAAGACAACATCTTAGCCCACCATCCTAAGAGTTTCTTGCGTGCATTATCCAAAACATGCTGGTAGGTACTCCTCGTGGTACGCTCATAAATCAAAGGAACTCTTAGGTACTTGCCTAGATTGGTCGTACTAGTGAGGTTCAGGATTTGGCTGAGCCTGCGAGCATAAGTTTGGGAGACGTTCTTTGAGAAAAAAATCCTAGTTTTCTCAAGGTTGACTTTCTGTCCTGAAGCTTTGCAGAACACCTCCAGAGTTCTTGCAATTATATGCATTTAGGACTCCGTAGCTTCAGCAAAGAGAACGAGGTCATCTGCAAAAAAGAGAGGAGATATGGGAGGTCCTGTAGAGCTCAATTTTATTGATTTCCAAATTCCTTGCTCCACCGCCTGGGATATTAGGTGGCCTAGATGCTCCATGCACAAAACAAAAATGTAAGGCGATAGTAGATCTCCTTGCCTAATTCCTCGCAAGGGACTGAAAGGGTGAGTACAAGTGCCTTGCCAAGCGACTTGCATATTAACTGTCATGACACATTGCATAATGACTCTGATAAGTTTCTCCAGGATTCCGAGGTCCAATAGCGTGTTATGGATAAACTCCCATTGAATTCTGCCATATGCTTTCTCCAAGTCTACTTTAATCACAAAGTATCCGGTCTTCCCCTTTTTCTTGCGCATCGAATGTATTACCTCCTGAGCTATGATAATGTTATCTGTGATTTGTTAGCTAGGAATAAAGCTGCATTACGTCTCCTCTGCTAGATGCTCCATCTGATTCTTTAGACGATTAACAATAATTTTAGAAATAATCTTATAGAGCACAGTGCACAGACTAATAGGCTGGAAATGGGAAATACTAGATGGGGAGGGGATTTTTGGGATCAAAACTAGAATGGTTTGATTTAACTCCTTTTCCCACCTTTCTAGTCTAAAAATTGCCTGAATGTATTCCACTACTTTAGGACCAACATGTCTCCATTGTTTTTGGAAAAATAAATAATTGAAACCGTCGACTCCCAGGCTTTATTAGGATTCATATCAAAAACTGCACTCTTGACTTCGATTGCATGGATCGGCAAGTTAAACTCTTAAAGCCTAGCTTTTGTAAGCGAAGGGAAAGCGCCAAAGAGCAGAAAGCTATAAGAAGGTCTTTCATCAGCAGTGTAAAGTTGAACAAAAAAGTTCCTAGCGATCAGACCTAGTTGCACTAGATCTGATATCGGGGATCCATTAGAATCAGTGAGACGATCTATTTTCATCTTCTTTCTTCTAGCAAGAGTGAGGGTGTGATAGTAATTTGTATTATGATCTGCTTTCAACATCCATTGGCATCAGACACGATGGTGCCAAAGAATTTCTTCCTCACACAGTACTTGGGTCAGGTCCTCACTCAGTTTGGCCTCCAAAGCTAATAACGAGTCTACGTTATCGACTGCCATGGCCCTTTGAATGCCCTCCAACCGTGCTAAAAGACGTTTTTCCAATAAAAAATATTACTAAATGCTATGCTACTACTTCCTTAAACCCGGGGTTTCAAGCGATTTACTCATCGTGTCTTCAGTTGGAAACCAATGCTATGCTACTACTTCCTTAAACCCAGGGTGAGTGAGCCAAGCATTCTAAAATCTAAAAATAGAGGATCCTGACGTCCTAGGAGGCTATCTATGAAGGTGAATCAGCAAGGAATGATGATCTGACCCCATAAATGGAAAATGTTGATTCACTATATAGAGGAACTCCTGGAGCTAGGCTGTTGAGCCAAAAACTCGATCCAATCGAGCTTGGATCATGCCTCGATGCTACGTAAATTTAGAGCCAGTCAATCCCAGGTCATGAAGCCCACACCCGTAGACCCAGTTTTGAAATCTTTTATTCACCACCCTCGTTAACCAAACCCCCTTAATCTAGCTTTGCATTAAAATCCCCTCCTACAAGCTAGGGTCTATGGGTAGAGCGTCCAACCCAACTTAAAATTGGCTAGAGAAAGATTTCAGAAGCGATTTGCGGGATTATATAAACTGTTGTAAAATCGAAAACACACAAAACATGTTTTATGGTGGTATGAATAAATTGGTGATGCTCTATGACAATCGAAATATCAAAATCTGTCTTCTATAAGAGCCAAATCCCTCATGAGAAACCTATAGCTTTTACTCTAAAGGAGTAATCAAAACTCAAAGAATGGACTACTGCATTGGCTCGAGAACTATTAATACGGGTTTCCAGCAAAACTAGTATACCAGGCTTAAAAGTACGCAAGAAATAATGGAGAATGGCTAAAAATATAGATCTCTTTGCGCCTTAGCAATTCCAAATGATAATTGACATAAAAACAAATGAGGGAACTATGCTACTCTACGACTGGAATCGAATTGTACGTCCTGTATGGTCTGCTATGTTGTCTGCGGCCTGTGCTGTCGGAGCATTCTCCTCCTCAGTCTGCATGTGATCTAATTCCTCCGAGCCAACTGTTCGGGTCCCGGGATCTGGAGGTTCAGTTGGAGGGACTGCTGTGCCTTCTTTGATAATACGACTTGCCTCCTGATTCTCGACTCTGTCCATAAGTTGGAGGCTCTCCTCAACACCCAGAGCCCTATCCTCGATAATTTGGCTATCACAAACTATTTCTGTATGTGACAGAATTTCAACTGTTAAATGGTTTTCCTATAGGGATGGCTGCATTTGAATTGGAGGGACAATAGGTTGCCCTTGGTCCTATAGATTTTTGACCTGGGAACTTTCTCCTCGGGTTGTCTGAATTGGGGCTACCAGTGGTCCTCGAGAATTCTGTTTAGGATTTCGTTTAGGCCCGGAGGCTTTAAATACTGGCCCTTGTTGAGGCTGTTTACCTTTTTCGACTACTATTGCCACATTTAATCTCTGTCCAAACCCAAAAGGGTTGATTGCTTGTGGGTCCGCCCGATGTGCCACAGAACCATTTTCCAGTGTCTCCTGTTCAGTTAGTAATGTGAACCTCGATCCCCCATAGGCATCACCTCTCTGTCACTTCCAGATTTAATTGTTCGCTACAAAGTGGGACGTGACTCAAGCGAAGTTGAACGTTGGGTGAAAGGAAGAGCATTTCTCCTCTGAACCTGAGTCCAGGGTCCATATCCGTTGGAGGTGCCTGCCGTTGTCTTCCCGCCCGTTATTGGTGTGATAGTCGACGCCACCAACGGTCCTTCACTGCCTACCAGATTGATGTTTTCTGGGGAACCCTGATGAAACTGTTTCATGATTTATTTTTTCACATGTATAACAAATCGGGGCAGTCATTCATAGGCAACTAGTAGAGTCTCATCGTCCATCTCCACGCTGTGGCGTAATGGGGAGCTCAGATCAACGTCGACCAATAGCCGTGCATATTTTCCTCTATGCGTCTGTAATGTAGCTTCATCAATTCTCACCGTCGTCCCTACGAGGTTCCTTAAGGCTGCTAATATCTGAGGATGATACTTTGCAATGGATAGGTCGGGGAACCGTATCCACACCACTGCACGATTAGCTTGGCTTTGGGAGGGTCAAAATGATGGAACCCAACGCTGTATCGACAAAGCCTGTCCAAAAATTATCCAAGGTCCTTGCGTCAGCACTCTTAAATAATCATCTTCCTTAAACTTCACCAGAAAATAGTCATGTTCAAGGTCGACAATTGTCATCTGCCTCTTCGGATTTCACATGGTTTGAAGTCTCGAGCTAAGCAGTTGGAAACCAATCCTGCGGCCAAGAAGTTTGGCGACTACCGCCTTAGCCCACTAGTTATCCAACTTATTTATGAGGTTTTGAGATAGATTTATGCCCCCAGCTTCCCCAGCCAGTTGGATATCACCCTCTTCAATGGTGATTTCATCCTCATCCTGCCATGCATGAACATCGGAAGTTGTGGTTGGCTGCGCCTCTGTAACACCCCACTTTCGTAAGACCCGTATCCGACATCGATGGAGATATCCGAATCTGTGCCCTGCGAGGATGGGATGCTACCTCTCTCAGTTAAAATACAGTACCAAAAATTTTGTTTTGAAACAATCATACACTTACATATATGTATGTTGCGGAAAACAGTTTACATAACCAATCTGGTAGATACAATGACCACGAGGGTCCTCATATAAAATACACAATAACGTATAAGCAAAGTCTTCACTCAAATGCAGACGCAACTGATCCCGTCCTCATCTGGCACTCCACGATCACTATACACCCGTTACCTAACGGAGTATTCTTCTGAGTCCTGAAAAACAATTGCAAATTTTGGATGAGTTTTTGCAAACTCAATGAGTGACCATCATCGATGGTCCGCTCACTCAAGTACAGAATCAAATAATAACTTATGTTCTCATTCTCTCTTTGGTCTCATTTTACAATTCCCATAGATCTATCTCTATCTCGCAATACATTTTCTCAAACATTCCCCATTTACACATTTACAGAAATCTATATTCATACATCCCATTGGCTGTGACCTAGTGCCTAAACTGTCCCATCGAAGGGCTCAATAATATCTGACCCTTATCCAATACTGGATACCGGGTTCATTATATGTTGAGCCTAAGGCTCTGAATCAGTCATGAACCCGAAGTTCATTTTCGCACGTTGAGCTAAAAGCTCTAATATTCCATACGACACTAAGCATATCACAATCAGTCATACATTCTATAATCAGGAGTACCCCATAACTGTTTTCACACCAGTGTATGGCGTTTCGCCTATCATTCAATCAAACATATCAGAATAATTGTAGTCTGTACCCATTATCAATTTATATCAGTGTGGTGACCAAGCATCTATACTG
>JANSVB020000158.1:286418-297286 GCA_025504935.2 Erythroxylum haughtii | reverse complement strand
GACAGAGATTTAGGCTTAAGATGACTAAAATTTAGGTTAGGTTTATCGAAATTTCATGAGGAGTACAAACAATGGAGCCAAGCGGTCATAACATCTTCGTTTAATTCCTCGGAGATTGGAATGTTGGCTTTCGACTGTCACACTTTTAAGCAACATTTTCTTCAATTATCCTTCCAATGGACGCGTAGGAGTGCCAATAAGGCGGCTCATTCGCTTGCGAGGGTAGCCTTATTACATGCACAACTTCATCATTGGGACTCTGTCCCTCATGACTTAATTCCTATTTTACGTTCTGAGCAATCTATGTGTGATATTCCTGATAGGGAAAGGCTAGTAGGAGTTGGGTGTACTGGGTAAGCCTGTTGGCTTAGGTTAGTTGTTAGCCTTTCTCTGTAGGGTACCTTTATGTTTTTGATAAAAAAAAAAGTGTCCGACATCAAAACGTAATAAGTGACCTATTGATTACTATGATAATCTCAGGTCAAAGGAAAAATATACATTTAAATCCTTATAAGAATATTTCACTTAACAATTCATAGGTAATATTAACCATTGATAATTCTCAGTTTGGTTAGTTCAATGATCATATCTTTATATGCATCATCTATATATGTAACTTAGTAAATGATACCTACTAATATCTATTCAATAGATACTATTACATATATATTGATCTAACGGAATCATTAAAGTTCTTATTTGATGATCCTATGATCAAGAACATTTTTAGATTAAATCTTAAAGACTTGATTCTTATTATCATAATCTCCATTATGATTGCAAGTGTATAAATTTAAACAAGGACTTATCATATTAGAACAAAAAATAATAAAAATAATATGATAATAAAATTATTTGCCATGTTATTAATCTAAATTAATAATAACAAAACTAAAATGTTCAATCTATTACATAACAATTAGATTATGGGCATAAATCTAACAATTTAATTATTCTGTCGATTGTTTGGAGCTTGTTCTTCGTAACCATCCACAACATTGTTGATGCTCGAGCATTATGGTTTTTTGAGTACATTGGCCTATGGGATATAGTCTGATCTGCCTGTCAAGAATCTTCTGCACGTTGTATTTGTGAACTTTCCTGTGCTAAGGGTGCTTCCATATAAGTCTATCGTCCTCTTCATCTAGGTGAGTGATTTTTATTACCTGATTGATGTGTTCTGGAATGGGAAAGCTATCAAAACCTGTTTGTTGGTGAGTGCATCAACAACTGAATCTGCATCACGTATCGCTGATTTCATAGTAGTAGCAAGACCATACTCGTAGATTTCTAAAAGTTCCAAAAAATAAGAGCTGTTACTAAAGAAAAGGCCATAACATGCGGTTTTATTGATGTGAAGACAGAATATAGGATAACATACGCATAATTCCGTTGTGAATTGGATCCCAGTAGATTCTTTTCCAAGACGTTGTTGCCATAAGTCAGCTGCTAAGTAACTTGAAAACTTCTTAGAAGCCATTATTATACTTCTAATTTTTGACTCTGATCTTAACGACTTTTAGCAGTAAAAGAAGATAACCGCAAATCCATATGTGATGATGTGTATAAGAACTTCAATATGATGAAACCACGTTTGTAATATAATGGGGACGGCAGAATAATCAAAATCTGGCAAATGGGCAAATTTTGTCACGTCAGGAGTCGAAAAACTTGGATGAGTCCTACAAAGTTTTCCAACGACAGCATTGGAACTGTCAGCTAACAACAAAACATAGAACATAGGGAGGAATTGGCTCAAAAGCGGCATCAGCGTAACAACAGGGACTGGAAAAAAACCTAGTCATTTTTGACTTCTCTCCACAACTTGCGGGTTCACACCAGCTAGATGGTTCATTGTCAGACCTGGCTCTGTGCAATCATTATCCTGGTGTTTCTTTGTTCATGTGCTGCCCGTTCCTTCCCTTTTGTTGAAGAAGAACAACCTATACTGAAGAAGGATGAAACTTCCACTGAATTTGGTAATGTATCTGCAAGAGGGTCAAGTCGTTTAGCTGATGAGAATGCTAGCTCTTCTGTTGAAAGTCAGGAAAAACCAATGCTACGAAGGTCATCTTCGTCAAATCAGAAAATTGTCGGGGCAGTTGTTGCAACAGCTGCAATCACTCTGATCATAGCTGGAATCCTTTTCTTTCTGTACAGGAGATACATTAGAAACCAACAGAAAACGAGAACAGAAATCAGTTTTCAAGGAGAGGGTATTGTGATTACAGAAGGGTCGAGAAAAGTTGGTAAGAAGGTTAAAGGAGTGATTGTTAATGAAGATGGTCAAGATGTTCTCTTTATCAAAGATTCAGACGGAGGAAGACTCAAAACTGCTTTCGCAAAGTTGAAATCTAAGCATGGAAATGAAGAAGCCAAAAAACATGGCAATGAGAAAAAGGGAAAAGGAGTGGGTATGGAAGTAGCTAGACACGGAAAAGGTAAGGCTAGAAAGCAGAAGAATGTTGCAGATATATTTCCGCATGATTCTAGTCCTCAGTCACCATCAGTACAGCTAATGTGGTCACCATATCGTTCCCCTCCGCTGGAGCATCTGCCTCAACCGGTGTTGCCACCACCACCACCACCACCTCCTCCTCCACCACAACCATTAGGACCATCAAATATAGTGAAAGAGTCATTAACACCGCCGTCTCCTCCTCAGCCACCACCACCACCTCCACCATCAATGGTTAAGAAGAAAGAATTTGCATCACAACTTTCACCACAAATCTCAACTGCGATGGTGTCAGCTCTAAAGCCTCCGCTGGCACCTAAAGGGAAAGCACCAAATAGCAAAGGCAGGGCAGAGGAGAGCACCAACGACATTACCATAGTCCCCACAAAGCTGAAGCCTTTGCACTGGGATAAAATTATGGCTAGTAATGCTGAACATTCTGTAGTCTGGGAAATAATCAACCAGGGCTCTCTCAGGTTTGATTTTCTGCTTGGAAGTTTAATTTAATTTGTCAGATATTGCGGTATTCCTGTCACCTCGGATAGGACGAGTAGATATGCAATAATGTGGTTTTTATTCATTGTATGTGCAGATTTGATGACGGGGAAGCCATGGAAGCCTTGTTTAGATACACAACTGCAACTTTCAATCCTCTTCAAAAAGATGTAACCTCATCAAAGGCCAGTAGTCCTTACCCTGCACCAACTGCAAAGCTTTTCATACTTGAGCCAAGGAGGTCTCAGAACACAGCTATTGTGATAAAATCTTTAGCGAGTTCTCGTAGAGACATTCTTGATGCCCTTGTTGATGGCCATGGATTGATGACTGAGGTTCTTGAAAAGCTTACCAGAATCTCCCCAACAGAAGATGAAATGGTCAAGATAATCCAATACAATGGTGATCCGGATAAACTTGCAGATGCTGAATCTTTCCTATACTACATACTGAAGAACGTCCCTTCAGCATTCATTAGAGTCAATGCTATGCTCTTCAGATCAAACTATGATTCAGAAATTCACCAATTCAAAGAGTCGTTGGAAGCATTTCAACTGGGTTGCCAGGAGCTTAGAACTCGTGGGCTATTCTTAAAGCTTCTTGAGGCCATTCTCAAGGCTGGCAATAGAATGAATGCCGGAACATCCAGAGGTAATGCACAAGGTTTTGATCTTACTGCTCTTAGAAAACTTTCTGACATTAAAAGCACCGATGGAAAGATTACTCTACTCCACTTCGTTGTTGAACAAGTAGCTCGGTCGGAAGGTAGACGCCTTGCTTTGAATCCGAACCAAGTTCCTGACAAATTAGGAAGTCAAAGACCAGTTAACACCAATCTGAACTTAGAGTCCATGACAACAGACGAAAGAAAGACAGAGTACTTGCTGCTTGGATTGCCTGTTTTGGAGAGATTGAAGGTTGATTTTGCCAATGTAAAGAAAGCAGCAAGCATAGATTATGACAGTTTCACCAGCACATTCTCCTCTCTATCGACCCGTCTTGAAGAAATTCAGTTGCACATCTCATCCTGCGCCAAGGATGAAGAGGCAGGTCAGTTTTTGGGTGAAATGAACGGCTTTTTAGAGAAGTGTGGTGGTGAACTCAAGTTGATGAAAGAAGAGCAAGCAAAGGTTATGGAGTTTGTGAAGAGAACAACAGAATACTATCAAGCAGGACCTCCCAAGCACACTGGAGCATCCCCACTTCAACTGTTTATTATTGTTAAAGATTTCCTTGAAATGGTTGACAGAGTCCTGATAGACATCTCCAAGAAGCTGGAAAAGAAGGATTCAGCAACGAGCATAGGATCGTCTCCCCAAGCAGTAAGGATTTCAGACAGATTTGCTGACTTCCGTCTATATTTACTGCTAGACAGATCTAGGTCAGCATCTTGTAGTGAGTCAGATGATGATTTTTGAGTAGAGTTGATCAAATTGACCTTAAAAAATTTGTTAATATTGAGAAATACAATCACATTGAATCTTTGTCAAATGGGTAGTAAGTTTACTGGGTTTTCTGGGATTTGGTGCTTATTTGTAAGCAAGCTTTCCTCGACATTGAAACAGAAAAAATGTAACCTCCACAAACAAATGGAGGATAAAGAAACTACCATGACCAGTGATACTGAGACTTCATTTATGAATTGAATCAAGAATATAATTCTCCATTTCTCCCTTATGTCAAGTTACAAAAAGTGATAAAGAAAAAACATTTCCTTTTTCTGGTGGACAATGAAGGCTAGGTAGTGATCGGTGTCTCGATTTTCATGCAAACAAAGCATCTCAAACAAGCAAAGGAGTTCTACTTCTCATCAAATTACGATGAATGGTACAAATTGGAAACACCTGAATTAATGAGCTTAGACTCAACTAAGTGAACGACGTACGTACTTCACTTGAAGCTGCCATGACTCCTTGCCATTCCGCGCTAAGCATCACTTTGTTACGTACTTAATGAAAACCTAAAATTTCGGAACATTGACTAAGATGTAAAGAAGAAGATGGAACTTGTGACAGAAAAAGAAACAGGAAACAGTTAATTTGTAACTCCCGTTATCTGTTACAGCTGGTTTTTGAAAGAAACTGAAGCTGAGACTTTGAAGTGATAAATTGTAAACTAAACAAATAGCGTAGAAATTTGTAGTATATTATTTACTGTAAGAGTATAAGTTTATGTGCAACTATACAGAGACAATTAAGAAATAAAAAATCAATCTAAATTGATTGTGTAACTTGTGATGCTTGAATTTCGAGCTAAAAATCTGTTACCATGTGGTAGATGTATTGAATTTCATCACTCCTCAAGTTAGAGTGTGAATGTTATGAACATTTAGCTTGTCGAGTATTAGATGGAATGTTTCTTTACCAAGGGGTTTATTAAATATGTCCTCTAGTTGATTTGTTAAAGATTTGTACTTGGTTTGAAGAATACCAATTTATATGTTCTCTCGAACAAGATGACAATCCAATTCAATGTGCTTTGTTCGCACGTAAAACACTGGATAGCCGCAATATGAAGTACAACTTGGTTATCATAGTATAGGGCTAATGGCTGGAGATGATGAATGCCAAGGTCTTGTAACAGATACAACAACCATTGTAATTCATAAGAGGTCAAGGCCATTGCTCAGTATTTCGCTTTAGCTGAAGTGCAAGAAGTAGTAGTTTGTTTCTTTATTTTCCATGATATTGGTGACTTTCCGAGAAAAACACAATAACTAGTGATGGATCTCTTCGCCATTGAACAACTTGCCCAATCAGAATCACAATAGGTAAGCAATTGTAAAGGGATGGAAGAAGAGTAATATGCCTCGACCAGGAGTACTGCTGTGTTAGCGGAAGCGGATCGAAAGCAACAACACACAAAAAATTATAGCGAGCAATAAAATAAAAGGAAAGAGACACGATATTTAGAGTGGTTAGGAAACTATAGGCCTACGTCCACTGTAGAGAGATTTCACTATTTATTTAGTGGAGAATACACAGGGCAAGAATATCACTCAGATCCCAAAACCCAATAAACCCGAATCTCACAATCTCACAATAAGGAAAAAAACACAGCAAGCCAATTGATGTATATGTCTCTTGGTTTTGGCTAAAATTCTCTTCTACTCCCTCTATGACTGCCGCATATCATATATATCCAAGGGCTTTGTCAATTTGACAACATATATATATGTTGGTAGGTCAATTGATCCAAATTCAATTTGGATATTAACTAAACAAAGCCCAAGTCCAAACATAGTCTAAGTCTATTAAATTCATGCCATATTTCAACAATCTCCACCTTAGCTTGAATTTACCAAACCACTCGAGCAAGAACATCTCCCTTCAGTACCAAACTTAGTACCATAATTTTGCACTCCATTTTCAGGTAGTAGTGCACCACCACCACAGAAAATCAACAAGAGACAAGATGGATCAAGTCCAAGCAATGCTTGAACTTGTCTGTAGGAACTGGCTTCGTCAATATATCTAACGCATTTTTTTAGTATGAATCTTTGACAAAAGAATTTCCCCTGAACCAATCCATTCACGTATCCTGTGATACTCGACATCAATATACTTGGTTCGAGCATGATACACATGATTCTTCACCAAGTGGATCGCACTCTGACTATCACAATGCAAACGAATACTGCCTTGTTTAAAGCCAATTTCCTCAACCACGCCTTTCAACTATAAGGCTTCTTTAGCTGCCTCTGTTACTGCCATATATTCTGCCTCAGTCATAGATAATGCTATTTTAGACTGTAATATTGACCTCCAACAAATAAGATCTCCACCAAAACAGAAAACAAATCCGGTCGTAGACTGTCGACTATCAAGATCTCTTGCATAGTCTGCATCAACATAACCAACAACATTACCCAATGCACCATTCTGATTAAACATGATACCATAATCAACCGTTCCTGCAAGATACCGAAAAACCCACTTCACAGCATTCCAATGCTCTTTTCCTAGATTCCCCATATATCTGCTAACAACACTGACTGCATGTGAAATGTCTGGTCTGGTGCAAATCATTGCATACATAAGACATCCCACTGCATTAGCATATGTCACCCGAGACATAAACTCCACCTCATCCTCATTATTAGGACACAATTGTGAAGATAACTGATGAGCTACAAGCGGTGTACTTACAGATTTAGCTTTGTGCATACTAAACCTCTCCAACACCTTCTTCACATACTTTTTCTGGTTCACAAACAATTTTCCTGCTTGCCTGTCTCTGTGGATCTCCATGCCAAGGATCTTTTTCGCAGCACTAAGATCCTTCATATCAAACTCCTTACTCAACATTGTCTTCAAATTCAAAATTTCAGACTTGCTCTTTGCAGCAATGAGCATATCATCAACATACAATGTCAAGAACACATAAGATCCATCATCAAGCATTTTGAAATAAACACAACAATCATACTCACAACAAGTGTAACCATGGGAAATCATAAAAGTATCAAACCGCATGTACCACTGCCGAAGTGATTGTTTCAGACCATAAAGAGACTTCTTCAATCTACATACATAATCCTCTTTACCAGCTTCAACAAACCCTTCAGGCTACTGCATGTAAATCTGCTCTTCCAAGTCTCCATGTAAGAAAGCAGTCTTCACATCAAGCTGTTCTAACTCCAAATTTTGCATTGCAACAATACTCAAAATTAATCAGATAGAAGTATGCTTGACCACTGGTGAAAAAATCTCATTGAAGTCAATGCCGTCTCTTTGAGAGTAAACCTTGGCAACCAACCTTGCCTTGTATTTTTCACCCTCTGTCTCTGAACTACTTCTTTCTTCCTGTAGACCCATTTGCAACCTATAGCCTTCTTTCCTTTGGGCAATTTAACCAATTCCCAAGTCTCATCCTTTCAAAGTGATTTCATCTCTTCTGACATAGCTGCCATCCATCTTTGCTTGTCATCATCATGAATGGCCTCCTTAAAGGTAGATGGATCTCTAGTACTTGCCACCAATGCAAAAGAAACCATATCTCACAGGAGCTTTGTGAGTACGTTTCTTGCTGCCTGAGGCAATACTATACTGCTGCTCTGGCTATTGATCTGAGTCTACTGTTGCCTCTTGATCACTGTCATTTTCTGACTGAACTTTATCCTCACCAAACTCCATCTGGATAGGTTGATTTTTCTTTGAACATGTTGTAGACAGTTCTGAATCATCATCTTTCAGTATAGTAGCTTCATCAAATTTCACATAGCTGACAACCTTTTTCTTTACAGCTGGATCCCATAATCAGTAGCCTTGGACTCCTTTCTGATAACCAAGGAATATGCACTTCCTTGATTTTGTCTATAGTTTTGACCGCTTCTGACTCTGCACATGAACATAAGCAGGATAACCAAATATTTTCATAATAGAATAATCCACTGGTTTACCTGTCCAAACCTCTTCAGGAATTTTGCAGTCAATGGCAAGAGAAGGAGAGTGATATGATGAAGTAAGTAGTGTTAACTACCTCAGCCCAGAAACTTTCAGAAAATTTCGCATTTAGTCTCATGCATCTGGCTCTTTCTGCTAGAGTTCTATTCATACTCTCAGTAACCCCATTCTATTGTGGAGTCCCTTTAACTGTGAAATGCCTTGTAATGCCTTCATTCTTACAAAACTCCTCAAATCTGGAATCTTTGAATTCTCTGCCATTATCTATGTGCAAATACTTCACCTTCCTATTTTTCTTATTTTCAACTCGTGCTTTCCACTGTTTGAAAATCCCAAATACCTCAGACTTGTGCTTTACGAAGTAAACCCAAACCTTTCTGGAGTAATTATCAATGAAGGTAACAAAGTAACAAGCACTACCATGTGATGCCATTGAAATAGGCCCACAAACATCTGAATGTACATAATCAAGAACACTCTTAGTTGCATAAGATGCTTCCTTAAAGCTAACTCTGCATTGCTTGCCATACACACAATATTTGCAAAAGTCTAACTTACATGATTTCATCCCCTTAAGGAAACCACGCTTATGGAGTTCCAGTATACTGCGCTCACCTAAATGACCAATTCACTTATGCCATAATTCAAAGTCATCATTATTAAACTTTGCAGAAGTGGAGGCTACAAGTCCACCTACAATTGTGTTCCCAATTATCTTGTACAAATTAGCAAGCCTTTGAATTTTCTGAGCTTTCATCACAACTAAAGAACCTTTAGTTAATTTTAGAACTATGTTTTTACTTGAAATCCCATATCCCAAAGCATTAAGAGCACCCAAAGAAACTAAGTTTTTCTTTAGTTCAGGAACATACATAACATCAGTAAAAGTCCTAACAACACCATCAAACATCTTAACCTTAATGGTACCTATTCCTTTAACATCAACAGAGTAATCATCTCCCAAAACAATAGTACCTTGGCTAGATGTATAAATATCAGAGTAACATGATATAAGCATCCGGAGTCTAAAATCCAATCGTTTAGAAAATTATTTCCTGTGGAAGCAGCAAAAATATCACCATCACAACTATCTGCAGCTGAAGTCAGCAACAAAACCATCATCAACGCCATCATCAGATTGTTTTACTACAACATTTACTGAATCAATGGGCTTTTTTTTCTTTCTATCTTCTAATTCCCTTTTCAGCTGCTTGCAGTACTTTCTGATATGACCAATCCTATGACAATAGTGACATTCAACATCCTTATCCTTTAAGGAACGAGACTTTAACCTATCTCTGTTATTCTTCTTCCTTTGGGATTGACTTCTACCACACTGTGATTCTGACTCTGGCTTTGAATCAGCTCTAGCCACTAATCTCTCTCCCTAAACACTAGTGCACGTCTTCAGATTGTCCGTATCTAACAAAGCAGTTGTCACCTCATCTACCGTTAAGGTAGTTTTCCCTATTAACATAAAAGTTAGTAGGGATTCATAGGACGGTAGGAGCGATGCCAATAAGATGAGAGCTTTGTCTTCCTCCTCAATTTTCACATCAACAGTAACTCTGCAGTTGTCTTACTAAACATATCGAGATGGGTTCTTATATCTGAACCCTCTGCCATCTTCAACTGATATAATTGTTTCTTGAGATACAGCATATTCGTCAAAGACTTCAACATATAAAGCATCTCCAATTTCTTTAACAAGACCGATGGAGAAGTTTCATTCATCACACCGTATTTCACATCTATAGTTAAATTTAGCTGGATAGTACTACAAGCCTTCATCTACTTATCTTCCCAATCTTCTTTGGATATATTTTTGGGCTTTTTCACTTTCTCATCTAAATTTCGAAACAAACCTTCCTATACAGTATATCTTTAATGTTATTTTTCCATATCTTGTAATTTGATTTGCCATCAAAAGGCTCAATATCCACTTTATTGCTCACCATCTTCAAGAATTAATCAGAACCCAGTGCTCTAATACCAGTTGTTGTGCAAGCGGAAGCGGATCGAAAGCAACAACACACAAAAATTACAGCCAACAATAAAATAAAAGGAAAGAGACACGATATTTAGAGGGGTTTGGCAAACTCTAAGCCTACGTCCACTGTAGAGAGATTTCACTATTTATTTGGTGGAGAATACATAGGGCAAGAATATCGCTTAGATCCCAAAACCCCAATATACCCGAATCTCACAATCTCATAATAAAGAAAACATAGCAAGCCGATTAATCTGTTATTGCTGCTTACAAGGAGAAAGGAACAAAAATTGGTGTATGTCTCTTGGTTTTGGCTAAAATTCTATTATGCTCCCTCTATGGCTGCCGCATATAACATGTCCAAAGGCTAGGTCAATTTGACTATATATACATATGTATACATATATGTATAGATATATATATGTATAGATATATTAATAAATATATCTATACATATACATACATACATATATATATATATATATCTATACATATACATACATACATATCTATATATATA
>JANSVB020000158.1:227796-239520 GCA_025504935.2 Erythroxylum haughtii | reverse complement strand
ATTTGTCTTATTCCCTTCCCCAACATACCCCTATGGACTAGTATGCTGATCAGTACTAGTATGAGGAGTGCTAACATTACTAATGTTACTTAATGTTAGTGATACCAGGTAACTGAAATACTGATTGAGAAAAGATGATTTAATCTTAGATGGTTTCAATCTTACTAATTGAAGATGCTTATCTCAATAGCTAAATCACCAGTAGCATGCACAAATTAAGTAAATATCTTTCTATGATATTGGCCCTTGGGTTTCCATCCAGTTTAAATTGAACATATCAGAGCAATGGTCTTTTGGTCATCAGTGATCTGGTAATGGTGCATTTTCATGTGAAAGCAGGACCTGATGTAGTTCCTAGGTACTTATGAAAGCCAGGTAGTGCACTCGACATAAGATGACACTGTATTAGTTCAGTGTGGAAGAAACTCAATTTCATGAAAAATAACCTTTAGTTTACTTGGCATTGAGGTGGGCTGTTGATTTCAAAAGGATATTAAATGTTGATCCCCGCATAGCCCCGGGCTTGGGTCACTACACAGAGGCCATGGAAGCTGGGCCATGTGAGTGATGGTCTTGTGTTCCACGTAAGCATGGAAAAGAATCATTGTCGCATGCGTAATTTCGTAAAAGCATAACTTTTGTTAGTTGAGGGCAGATCTGTAGGTGTTCTGAGAATTCGAGATTAATTGTTTGCTTTATTCACTAAACTATTTGGCCCAGAAAATCAATTGAATAATAACCTCTGACATAATTACCCCATAATTGGTTGCAAGATTATTTGTTCTGACGGTTGTTGCCTTTTCAGAATCATTTTCTTTTGTCTCTGTGTCTAGTAAACAGACATACTGTGAACTACAAATATTATTAAGCTTCTACCAAAAATCTATCAATTGAGAATTCTTCTAAATTTCCTAATCGTCCTTTATTAGTTATTTCCGAGAGACATAGTTACTATAAGTTCTTAAATATCCTGATTCTCCTCCCTTAATCATACTTAACTCTAATTATTAATACTATTCAACTTCTTTTTTGTCTGTCATAGATATCATATCAATTAATTTAGGATAACTAGGAGATATTACTAAGGGTCATCTCAATCGAAATAAAGTTCCATGAATCTAAACGTCTTTATCTATGCTTTTTTTCCATCTCCAACGGCTTAATTATTAGTCTATGCAATGCATGATAGTAAAACTAAGCATAAGCATGTTAGATGTTTATTTGACATCTACAAATATTTAGATTATTTTGTGCTTTGTTTCACTAAGGTGGGCACTTTTTGGTGGCTGTTACCTAAGGCTATCCCCCCGGAAACTAAACTATATCTAATTTATGAATATGGGGTTATGGGAGAAGCATAATTTTCAAGTGTAAAATGCATAGTTAGAAGCCTAGATCATTATGCTGTTGGGTTATTTTAGTGCTTACGTAAGTGTTGGAATATAGGCTTTCTCACAGAATGCTTGATGATCAAGTACTTCTTGATGCTTTCATAAAACAGCTGTTTCAAACTGAAACAAATCAACCATATGTCGGCTTGTTGAAGTGATACATTGTTAATCTATGGTCTAATATCATTTAGTATTTTACCCGACAACTTAGTATTCATCCACAATTTGACTTTGTTTCAGGTTGAATGATGCCTACGAGATACTCAAAGAGATGCTCACTAATAGGACATCGAATATTCATCAAGTGATTGGCCAAATGATCAAGGGAGATTTTGATGATGAATCAAACTGGCAAATGGTTGAGTATGTATTTGACAAACTTAACTCTGAAGGTTGTGGATTGGGGGTCAGGTTTTATAACACACTTCTGGAAGCACTCTGGTGGCTGGGTCAAAAAGAACGAGCTGCAAGAATTCTTAATGAAGCATCAAAAAGGGGGCTTTTTCCTGAACTTTTTCGTAAAAGCAAACTCGTGTGGTCTGTGGACGTGCATAGGTAACAGAGAATTACTTTTTGAATTCTTTTTAGTTACAATGATGTCTTGAATGTTTGATGTTGGAGAATCTTGCAGGATGTGGGAAGGTAGTGCCTATACAGCACTGTCTGTTTGGCTCAACGATATGCATGAGATGTTCTTGAATGGCAAGGATCTTCCTCAACTGGCAACTGTTGTTGTTGTGTAAGTCCACTCATGCTTTATTTCACTGGAGAAATATATGTTGAAGGACTTGTGGGAGCTTTCCCTGTCATTTTGCTGTGTCTGTAGCCATTTCAGCTGCATATATTGACTGATTTCTTTTATACTGTCTGGTTTCATGTGATTGCTCATACCAAGCTCCCCCCATCATTTTTCTTGTTGCTCAATGCAGGGTTAGCTTGGCTTTTGTTGTTGTTACTGTCAAGCATCATTGTTAAATATCCCAAATTTGTTGCATTTCTCTTGTTCCATCTGTCTGCCTATCATATGGATGTTTAATTTTAACATAATCATGTATAAATTAAGCTGCATTAATCAAGCACAAGTTGCATTTTATTTCCTATTGTGTGAGTTTCTGTTGAATTGTGGCGCTAGTGTTCTTTTGGTTAGACTTTCTGAAAACTTGCCTAGAGTCTTGTGTCTACAGCTGCTTCAGATATAATGATACATCTTCCTACCTGGTCAATTCTGTGTTCTCTTTTGTTTATAATTATCTATTTCAAAGGCTTGTCAGCTGGAGGGTTACTTTATAGATATGACTATGTTGACTTATCTTTAGGTTACCTAAATAATAGAAATACGTGCTTACTCACATTATTTGCAAACCTTGTGGTTTCAAGTTCATAAATTTTTTTGAAGTTGGATGGAGCATGACATTTGTAGTTGACATGTGCTATGCGTCAATGGTTAATTTTACATGAAGTTCAAGTAAATCAAGGTCCCTTTCTGGAGATTTCAATTGCACTTTGATAGGTTGTAACAGTAGCATTCAAACTGGATTTCTTGTTTGATCTTACTTGATTGGTAAAAGGAGTTATTCTATGCTTGTCTAGCTATAGATGTAGAGCTCATAGTGAATAGCAAAAGCACTTGAACTCAAAGCTGAGATATGGCTTTTCACATATCGTATCATAGTGAATAGCAAAAGCACTTGGACTCAAACTGAGTTATGGCTTTTCACATATCGTATTCTGTAACTTTGTTGGCACTTTGCACTGTAGTTGATTCTCTGACTAATGTTGCATATTTTGTTTCATTCCTAGGAGGGGGAAGCTGGAGAAAAGTTCAACCCAAGACATTCCCCTTGTGAAGGCTGTGTACTCATTCCTTCAAGATAATGTATCGCCATTGTTTTCTTTCCCAGGGTGGAATAAAGGGCGCATTACCTGCCAAAGATCCCAGCTCAAGCGGATTTTGTCAGGATCAGAATCAGTTTCAGATGGGATCAAAAAGAATACAATAATTTCTTTAAGTAACTCCCAAATATCTTACCCTGGAATGAGAACATCGAGTGGTGATGCTAAGAGTACCCACCAAAATGATGCCAATTTTGAAGCAAGAACAGTAAATAGATCACAGCTGATACCAAGCACCGTTTAAGTTGATACTAGAAATTGATTAATGAATTTCTTGAGCTTGTAAAGTCTTACACCTCCCTATTCTTAATATGAGAGGTGTATGCTTGATATCTTTTGCTGTACCTTTCAATGTCTGTCCCAAATGGGACAATGGACGATGTGGTATTGGCAAAGGGGTATTAGCTCGCCTTGGTGCAAGAATAACCCAAAGGATGTGATATAATGCCTGGTAAGTTATCATTTGCTGCTTCTGTTGTGGTTTGATTTGAAATTCCTTCATCACAGGCTCTTCAGAAAATGAGAATTTGTAGCTATAGATCCGTTTTTCTCCGCTTGTAAATGAATTTCTTCCCACCACAATGCTCTTGATTGCATGCTATATCTTTCCAACTTTCAAGTAGACTGACTAATGATCCCAGTTTTATCTTTACGCGTTAGATTATAAGCTTAAATGTGCATCATTTGATTAAGATTCTACTGACTTACAAACTTTCTTGAAGTGGAAGAGGCAAACGGAGACGAGGGACTGCGATGGGCTGTCGCGGGTCAGTATAACTTCAACCTCATTAATGTGTCTTTTTGTTAGTGGATTATTGACTATTCATCACTTTTAACGTGAACCAAGTGATTTACATATACAAAAACCATTGGTATTGTAGTATTTCAGTTAATTGCAATTCTGGCAGAAGCATTATTTAACTTGACTTGGGAGGGGGATTCCACTGGTGGGTTCCCTCCCCAGAAGGAAAAGGAAAAACAAAGCAATCTTGACATCAACACGTTTTCAACTGAAAGCTTTATAAAGCCGATCACAAGATAACCTTAATAAGAACTTTTTTATGTTTGCATATGATATTCAATTTATTGTTTTAAAGTTTTTCAAAAGATAAGAATCCTTGTGAAGTCTCATCACAAAATTGTTCCCCCGAGACATTTAAGTATCTTTTTTATATATGTATATTCATTTTTAGTTAAAATATTTTCAATGTAGATAAAAGGAAGTACATTCCAAAACATAGGGGTTGGATTCCTATAGAAAAGGACCAAAGATAGGAGCTGAGCTTGCACAGGCATGGGCCGGAGGAAGTCACGACTCACTCACTAGATAGCTGTTTACTTTACAGTTTTTATATATTCTTTTATATGCAATTTAATGTCTTATCCTTTCATGTTTCGTACGAGGACAAAAGTGTTCTGTCCGTAAGCCCTTGGACCCATCATAACTGTTGAGGTGTAGCAAGTTAGTAACTTTATTCTGCTTTTGCACCAAGCCTAGTATTGCGTGACCAACGTAGAGCATAATCCATTTCCTTTGCCACCGGGAATTGCCTTTTGTGATAATGATTCAGGTTTGATTCATCCCACTACCAAAAAGAACTTTCAATACGAATGTTGGAAGTGATGATCTAGATCCTAAGAGCAGAGCAGCTAACAAAAAGGCAAAAACAAAATTTCTTAAATTAAGACGTAAAAGTATTGATGAATAACTGACGGAGACAAAAACAAGTCCACCCTATATTAAGGCATTACATTATTGTTGAATAATTTATGGAGATTTGTTTATTTTGGCCTTAATTTAGTTATGGGTAAAAGATCTTCAAGATACGGGTAGGAGTGAAAGGTATGGCTTATTCAACCCTTTTCATGTTTTGTTTTATTAATTAAAGAAAGGTCAAGTTTGTTGACAAACTTCTTACATTTTGTTTTTCCAATTTGGCAGGAAGATATATAGACATCAATTGACTTATTTTGGTATTTACGTTGTAATCAAAAGGACTTCATTTTATAAAACCCCAAAAAACATGACCTATCTAAATAATGATGGAAAAAAAACATTAATTACCTAAATTGATCATTGTTATTGACAAGCCCCAAGTGATAGGGTTGAAAAGTCAAAATAGGTGATAACGAAACCTTATCTTTGCTCTATCCTTCCAAGACACCGCTTCCCTTCCCCCACCATTGAAGGGACATCAATAAAATTATCTTCTCCTTTCTCTTAATGGACTATAAAAAAGAATCTATAAATTTTCCTGTGATTGATTCCTTTTGAAAACAGTCTTTGTTTATCACTTTTGTTGTCTTATTAGCATGTATAATGAAATGCCAAAGTGTATATTTTGCGTTAAATAATTTTTCCAAAATGAATTTAAACAATAAGACACTAATGTTAAAAAATAAAGAAGTTAATATTTTGATATTGATAGATTAGAATAGGGTGGACTGACAAAATCAGGCTGACCAAATTCGGCTATTTTAAATAATAAAAAGTCGATAGATCGGATAAGATACTAACTCCTCGAAATTCTTCCGGCGCTTTCATGTGCATTTGTCTTGAGAAATTTTAATTCTCTATGCCCCAACCCATTTGAGCTCACCTAAGACCTGGATGAACCACAGAGATGGCTGCGACATCATCATCGACACATCTCGGGACCAGTAGAACAAAACCCAACTGTACGAGCGAATCCAGACACCAAAAGTCATTAAGATAATATATGAGATGAACGAACCATAACGTGCCACGTACGCACATTCACATGGCTACAACGTCAATCCTTGTCGTCGCCACGTCTTCCTCTATATATATGTATTCACAAATTGTACGGCTTGATGTTGCTCCACGCACCTTATTTTCCCCAAATAATTAATATCACATTTTTCTCAAGTACAGAGCATCCAAACGCATCACGTCTCCTCTCTCTCTCTCTCGCGCTCTGTGGTGTGGCCGTAGGAGTACGATATGGCCGGAGAGATCATGCTGTTCGGCGTGAGAGTGGTGGTTGATTCCATGAGGAAATGCGTAAGCTTGAACGATTTGTCTCAGTATCAACACCCTCACGACAACAATATTGTTTCTAATCATGCTAATACCAAGGAGACTGTCGACGTCAGTAACAACACCGGTTACGCCTCCGCCGACGACGACCTTCCTCCCTCCTCCGCTAGTAGTAGTCGCGGCGACCGCAAACGAGGTTCCTTCTCTAATATTCTTTTCAATCTTGTTTGCTTGTGTCGAAGTTTCCAGGGAGTGGTGTTTGTTGTGGCTAATTAAGATTATTATTATTTATGGAAAAAAAATAAAGGAGTGGCGTGGACGGAGGAGGAGCACAAGCTGTTTCTGATTGGACTGCAGAAAGTAGGGAAAGGAGATTGGAGAGGTATTTCCAGAAACTTCGTTAAGACTCGCACGCCTACTCAGGTTGCTAGTCATGCTCAGAAGTACTTCCTACGCCGTACTAATCTCAATCGCCGTCGTCGCCGATCTAGCCTTTTTGATATCACCACTGATACGGTAATTACATGCGGATTCAATTTAGATTTGCTCTGTATGTTCAAAGCTGATCATTTATTGATTTCTTTTTATTTTCTTGTTGGGTGTGATTGTTTCTAGATGGTAAAGCTTTTTTCCCAGTGAAACTTCCTTTTTTCTGAGACAAAATGAGTCATAACTCATAATAGCTATATCTAATTTGAAGTCGATAATTTTATGATTGTTTTCTTGACTTACTATAGAAGGAGCTTCTGATACAGCTTGTCTGATAAATTTCTTTAGCATGTTGGGGTTCCGAAAACTCAACTCATCAAATTATAATGCTTGAAAATTGAATTGGTTTCTTAATTATCAGGTCAGTGTAATCCCAATGGAAGAAGAGCAAGCTTCTCAAACTCAAAATGGCAACAAGCAAAGTAGCAGCAGCCCAACATGTTCATTTCCTCCACCTCCACCACTGCCACCGCCAGAAACTAGCAATATTGGCAAATTTCCTATTGTGTTACCAGTCCCAATTGAGAATCCAATGCAAAACCTAGTGCTAGGACAAGGGAATCAAGACTTCAACTCCTCAACAACAACAGCTAATCTTGTCCGTCCAACTCCTGTCCCCCCAGCTTCTCGCGCCTCACACATATCTGATCTTAATCTAAACTTGAAGTCTACAGCTGAGCCACCGCCGTTGTCACTGAGGCTGTCATTGCAGTCTGATCAGAGGGATTCATCTGCAAGGCATTCAGCTTTTCAGGCAATGTCAGGCTTCAAGAATGGGGATAGCATCATCACTGTTGCTTAAGCAAAGGTGCATGTAGATTAGATGAACTGGGTTAGAGCAAAGATAAGATAAAATGAGGTGATTTGAATGCGATCCTTTTGTATTAATGTACAGACAAGGGAAGGAATTGCCGATCACGTTGTTTGCTAATGTTCCCTTAGATTCTTGTACTTTTGTGTCTGATTTTGTTTGTGGTTTAATAGGACTGGCAATAAAAACCTTTGATCCTCGATGGTTTCTAATATTGCTCGATTTGGCCTGGCCATAAGCAGCACCGGACCCACGGGGGGTGTTGAATGCTTTTAGAAAGAAGAAAAAAGACTTGTTTTTTATTTTCCTTGTTTCTTCTTGTGTGTGGAGTGGAGCATTATGTTGTGTGAATGTGGACTGAATTTTGGTCAGGTCCCTATCAGTGGTGAGGTTTGGTGGCTTTTAATATCTGAAGTATGGTCCACTCTTCTTTATCTCCCGGGATTTTGCATACGTAAGTGTACAGAAGGGGGTAAATCCACCATTGTTGAATTAGTATAAGATATTTTATTATAAATTACATAAAAACAACGAATAATTCCTATAAATTATTTTAAAATTTGAGAGAAATTAAAAGTTGCAAATAGGTTTTTGTCATTAGCACATATGCAAGCATCAATTTTATACTTGATTTTTAGTAATTTTAAGAACTCTCTCTCTTCATTAAACTTATTACCACTTGTGTAGTAAAGCCATGATAATATTTCAACAAGAATAAATAACATGTTATAGTAGGAATATAAATTTAGTAAATGTATGTTCTATTTATGACAATCAACTAAATGATATAATATATGCAAAACAAAAATAAATAAACTATTTGAAAAATAGAAAAATAAACTACAAATGATAATATTAATCAAATAAATCAAGAATTTGCAAAAGTAAAGTGAACTTGAAATTTATGTTGACTTGCTCATACCTTTTGAAATGGAAAATAACATATTGTAAATTTACCTTATATAAAAGATCTTGGCGAAAAAAAATGAATTCCTACTAAAACTAGGCCAACATAAATTAATAAATACTTATAATATAATTTTAGACAAGAAATAATTGAGAAAATAACTAATTTCCTTCTAGATTAGTAATAAAGTATAAAACTCTTAGTAAGACACTAAGATGGATAAGGTATCCAATTCCTAATAAAAAAAGATTTACTTACGTAATATTTGATGTAAAGATTTTAGCTAGACCCAAAAGACAATTATAAAACTGTTTTCTATATTCCTTTTATACAATTTGATTGGTACTTTATTCCCTTTGGGCCAAAAAGATGCTCCATTTGAATTGTAAAGAATCAAGAGTAATATTTTCTCACCATATTCTAAATTACATATGGTATGCAAAGATGGTATCTTAATAATTTCTTCTTGAAGAGAAAATATTTTAATAATTTTAAAAATTTTGTTCATGTTATAAAAAATAATGGTTTATGTCATGTAAAAGATAAAACTTAAGTTTCTTAAAAGATAGATTTTTATGATACTATACTCTTCAAGGAACAATAACGCTATAATTTACAAATAGATTTTTCTACTAAATATTAGATAGAGCAACAAAATTATTTCTATGTTGTTTAAACTATATTATGAATTTTTATCCTAACCTAAATAAGTTATGCAAACCTTTACATATAAACTATAAAAAAAATAGTCCTGGATATAACAGCATACTACTATAGTTACATTAATTAAAAAAGTTAAAAGATATTATGTTTTTAAAATTAGCTAATCCTAATGCCTACAAAATTATAGAAATATATGCTTATGAATTAGGATATGGAAAATATTAAAACAAAGTATTAATAATTAAAAAACAAATTATCTAATATACATGTAGGCATTAAAATTTTTATAAAAAGCAACCATTTTACTTTTGAAAAAGAAAAATATTTCTTTTACATTATGTATTACTGAAAAGTGATTTAATAAATAAAAAATTTCTTCCTTTTATTCATTGTAAATCTATAAAAGAAGTTGGTCCCAAATTGGAACACAAAAGGGGGTAAATTTTATGTATTCACTTCTTCTATTATTTGAAAAGTAATAAATAAATTGTCTATTCTAATTAATAATTATGATGAACTTATATATAATAATCACAAAGCAATCATAATATTAATTAAAGAGAGTAGAGATAGAGAGATAAAATTAATTTATAATGGTTTAACTAAATAACTCTCAACTTATGTCCATCTTTAGGGTTCATTTATGAATTCACTGTCTCCTTTCTTCAATAGGTGAAAAGCAACTCACTATAAACATCTTCTTTGTCACAGGTAGTGAGGAGCTCTTTCAATCCCCTTGCTTTGCCACAATGAAGAGTAACCTTATACAAATTTTGTTTAAGGTTAAGAAGAACCTCAAAATATGTATCTCTAAGTAATATCACCAATCGTAACATGGACACAACCATACAACTCAAAACATCCCTCTCTTGCTTACACCAATTAATAAAGGTTTAATATTATCATGTTATGAGCATATGCATTCTCTATTCGTTGTTGGAACTATTTTATTTCAAGCGATTATTTTAAGTGAATAAATCATAGATAAACATTAGCCTACTAATGGCATTTTTTTCATATTGATCGACTAATAGATTGGCATATATCATTATAAACTCTTATTATATGAAAATTTTACCTTTCATAATACTTTTATTTACCACTCAAAGACATAGATCAACCATGTCTTAACCAATGTACTAACAAACTCACAATATGACCAATGTACTAACAAACTTACAATACGTATTTTTACTAACTTTCAAGAGACATTAATCAACCACACCTATATATTAGTTGACTAATATGCTCAAAAACAAAATTTTAAAACTTTTCAAATTCTTTTAAAGATTGAAGCACATTACTTTTGTAAAAACTTGACTCAAAATCATTTCAAAGATTTGTTTAAAGATCAAAATGTTTTTTTAAAGATTAAAACCAATTTTCCTTAGTTATGAAAGAATTTATGTATTATGCCCTATATGTAAAAGATAATTCAATTATTGAACTCATAATTCATTAAAATGATCAAGATAAAGTTACAAGAAGGATTATAAAATTTGCTTAAGTCTTGATATGTTTGATTCCTCCTTATTCTTGGTTTTTAACTTCAATTATTTGTGCTTTACCTTGTTCATTTTATTCATTGTTTAATTGTTAAATTGAATTAATTGGCTCCTTTGCTCACTTTACCATTCCATTAATCTTGACCTTTCATATATTAACTTACTAATATCTCTAAGGATAAAAACATTAGTAGTAATATGTTTTTATTATTGTTAAAACTATGTGTTAGAACCTCACTTGATCCAATAATCTCCCTCTTGTAGTGATGGCAAAATATTTGGTGATATTGAAGAAAATAAACGACATTAAGTATGTTATCCCTATACTAAATCAATATTTAATGCATACCCACCTTGATTAATGCATTATAAAACAATTAAGTTTTAAAATCACAATTCTCTGTCCCTTTTTATCAATGTTAGGAAAAGTATATGAAATATAAATCTATAAACATCAAAAGAGAAAAATAAAACCTCCACCCCCTTTTATAAACTCTATTACATGGATAAAAAGTATATGCAAAGTATCTATAAAATTAAAAAAGTTATTCTTATAATTCTCACAAATCAATTTCAAAGATCTGTCTATCTTTCTCATCTACGTACATATACTAATGCTTTCTTCCCTTGAATATGAATGCTAAGTTAATATCTTCAAATATTATCATTATAAAATTAAATGTATACCTTTTTTATATATACCGCCATCAATTACCTCCTTTTCTTCCTCATTTTTTATAAAAATAATCAATGCTTTGTTACAAGCCTTCTTTTCATATGAGGACTTTCTTTAACAATTTTTTTCAAAACATGAATTGTTACCATTGTTATTCCTCACTTGATATTAGCGAAGGTGATACTAGTTTCTGGTATTCATGGATGTAACTTGATATTAATCTATATAGAAAAATAAATATGTTATAGGTATCCATACAAACTAGGGTTGTTGGGGCCCGATCCGGAGACCGGATCCCAACCGAAACACAGAACGAAAGTTGCCGAAATCAATACGGATTCAAATTGGAGAATTTGAATCCGAAGGCAAATCGAATAATAAAATGCGG
>JANSVB020000158.1:195911-206094 GCA_025504935.2 Erythroxylum haughtii | reverse complement strand
ATCCCTCTTCGAGTCAAAAAGATTTGCAACAGTGGATTCAACAAAAGTTTGATCTCTCTATTAGTCAATCAACAATAGAATGGTTCAAGAAAGAATGGTACAGAAGTTACAATAGAAGAGGCAGTGGCTATGTTTTTGATCACTTTAGGTCCTGGACTTTGCAATAGAATGGTTCAAGAACGATTTCAGCATTCTGGTGAAACAATTTCTAGATGGTTTGAAAAATATTAGAGGTTATTTCACGAATGTCGATTGATTTCATCAAACCAAATGATCCAACTTTTAGAAAAATTTCAAGCAAAATTAAAGATGATAGAAGGTATTGGCCTTATTTTAAAGACTGCATTGGAGTAATTGATGGAACACATATACCAGTTGTCGTTCCAAGGTCCAATCAAATCAAATATATTGAGAGAAAAGGCATTCTTACACAAAATATAATGGTTGTATGTGATTTTGATATGTGTTTCACTTTTGCTTGTGCTGGTTGGGAAGGCACAGCACATGATGCTCGAATTTTTATGGAGGCTTTGCGTAATGATAGATCGCACTTCCCTCATCCACCTAGAGGTTTGTGACAAATAACTTAATACTTTTTTATTTATTGTTAATAATTTAGTGCTTTTTATTTATTTATATTTGAATTTGGAATGTAGGAAAATATTATTTGGTAGATGCAGGATATCCTTACATGTAAGGTTATCTAGGACCATATAAAGGTGAGAAGTATCATCTTCCTGATTTTCGACACGCTGATCTTCCAAGAGGAAAGAAAGAAATATTCAATCATGCATATTCTTCTTTAAAATGCACAATCGAAAGAGCATTTGACATTTGAAAAAATAGGTGGAAAATTTTACGTCAAATGCCAAGTTTTTCATTTCCAAAGCAAGTTAAAATTGTAATTGCTTCAATGATCATTCATAATTTTATAAGGTTAAATGCTGAAAAGGATAAAGAGTTTTCTCCCTATGATGAAGATGATGAATTACTTCTTACAAATGAAGATATCATTGAAAATGAAGACGTTGAAGGAAATCATTTTGACGAGCCACACAATAACGAGATGAATGATGCGAGGGAACATATTGCAAATCTTCTTGTATTACGATAAAATGCATAGTTTATTATGTATTTAATTATTTACTCAGCTTGAATATTTATTTGAGATTATAATATTATTTAACTTTTTTACATGTTTTAATATTTATTTTTCTTATTAATTTTATTTCCTACAAGAAAATGAGATATCTCTTTAAATTATTTCCTACAAGATAGTTATATAAAATTTCCCACAAAATGGTTATCTAAGAAATAGGTAATTGTAAATATAATATATTGTACTTTGTATATTGTTTAGTATACTTTAAATATTTTTTAGCATAAAAATTTTTATTATAAAATAAAATATAGTTAAAATTAATAAAAGTGATTTTTATTTTTATGTTATCAAACAGTCTACTGTATGAAGCTCTTTTAAAAAGGCTGTTTTTTTAATTGACAGCAAACAGTCAATTGGCTTCTCAGAAAAGCTCTACTGATAAAAACTCTACTGACATAAACTTATCCAAACAGGCACTTAGCCCCGTCTACCTTCGTTTTGGTCCTGCATAGAATGGGTAGTTTCTTGGGCATTGCTCCTCAAGCTGAAACACTTGGAAAGGGAATAGGGTTAATAAAATGAAGGAATGCATACTGAGGTGCTCTAGATTTTAATTTCTTCATGTTACCCCTACGGAGGCAGATCAAAAGAAACCTCCGACTGTAGTATTTGTGAATGATGTTTGATAGTTTTTTGGTACGATGCTCTGTCTCTTTTCATGTTGCATTGGAAGACAAACAATTGTTTTGAGGCTTCGATTAGTAATTATTAGACCTTCCATAAAACCCAGTCTGAAATGAATATTCTTTTAAGTTCTAACATAAGGCTGCATACTATATCAACAAAATATAAACAGAGTTTGTGAGATAATGATTCTCCTCATCTTATAAGAATCGTAACAAAATTATATGAAAGACTTTTGATAATTTTTAAAGTCAAGAAGTGACAAATCTGTTCATAAGCCTGTTACCTCAATTTTTAAAAAATTAACAGCAACCTTGGGCCTATCTGAGGGTAAACTTTTTTCAAACAAAATGATCGGAATCTAAGCCTAACCTATTAAAAACACATGAATTTAACAGGTTCATAATCTTTAATTCTTTTGTTTACTTTTCTGCTACAGATATTATAATTTGTAACAGATTGGCTCTGTCATCATCAAATTATAATATTTCGTATTTATCTTATGCTTTATATTTTTGCATACTAATAACTTCTAACAATTTAACTTTGTTATATTTCTTTTACCAACAATCTCTAGCATCTAACATTTTTATATATTTTTTATTAATAGTTGGTTTTTTATTATTGTTATTTTTATTTTATGCTTTAATTATTGTCTTATTTATATTATTTTAATATTTTATTCATATCAAAATTTGTTATGCTTTCAAGATATTTATTAAAATGATAAATAAATAGAGAATATATTAGGTTAGGAGAACAATAACTTCAATTAAGAAATTAATAATATAATATGTAGGGTTATTAAAAAATAATTTAAATTATACATAGACAATTAGAAAATGTTTCAATGCCCGAACTCTTCAAATTGTCTGCTTTGTTTCTTCACTTATCACCATTTTTTTCATTGATATTATAATTTTGTTTTGTTTTCCAAACATAATAATTACTAATTAAAAATGTTTTTACGTTTTAACTTTCTTTCTTTTTTTTTTTTTTTGATATGCAAATCTTACTCAGTATTTTTCATCATTTCGACTCCAAATCTTTTGCATGACAAATTACGGCGGATATAAGTCGACCCATAATAACACTAACGATGTTGACTCGTTCACATTTAAAATGTTTGGGAGTTCCTTGGAGACTTTCACAGACATTAATACTAATTGTGTTAAGGTTACCATAATTTCACATGACCCCGTCAGATTTGCCATTGAACCAAACCCATAAACACAAGAAAGTTAATGAATGACAATGCCTAGCATCTTTTGTTGGGTAAACCAAAAGCATGAAAGCCCCAAAAGCCGAACTTTCGGCACAAAGATCTCACTTTTGAACAGCTTACAATACCATATGTATCCTCCAGCTACGACATGGAGAAGTACGAGATTAGTAAGTAAAACCGCAACAAATTACCTCACTATATTAAGAAAAGAATCCAAATACATGAAATACAACTGTAGGCCCTCACCATTCGACACTAGAACTACACCTTTATGCCAAAAAATTTGACCCGAAAAATGGAGCCATTGTGGTTTAAAACCACCTTTGCATTTCACCTCTCATCAAAGGGGATGGATATACCACCTCTTTTCTCCCAACCAAATCTGAAGGGGCAATGCTTCTCCTCAAAAAATTGGAGAATCATAATCATGGATAATACAAAATGATGAATGAAAGCCACCTCTTAAATACAAATGCAAGCAACTCATCTGACGACTGATCAACAAAGCCTTGAAAGGATGCCTTCTGTGCTACTCTCTGCTATGATACAACAGCCAATTTGAGGTCATGTGGTCGTAAAGTTTCTTGAACAATTTCCTGAACTGTTCGGTTACGACGACAAACATCAGAAAATTCCTCAATCGGAGTCATTAGGGCATTGATATCGACACCGGATGCTGCCTCAGATAACGCTTGAATAAATCTTGTGCACTCCACTTCTGTGACAGCTGTCGACGGGATTAATGAAACACTCTCCCTAGCCCACTCCAATGCATGTGCTCCAAATGCTCGAGTTAATGCTAGTAAGGCATACGTCACCTGAACGAGAGAAAGCAGTCCAAGTTAAAATTGTTTCAAACTTTTCACCCTACAATTTTAATTTATGGGAAGGATTGTGGGTACCCATTCTACTCGAGAACTTGGTAATGCTCCTGTTAACGAGGCAACTAAAATTCTGGCAATGGTGGAACCCCGGGGAACAATAACACTATTCCTGACCGATAAGTATTGCTCCCCCATACTAGACTTGGCCAGATCAAAGACATCGGTCAAGAAGGACAATATGGAATTAGAAGCTTCTCTGCACAAAGTAAAAGTAAACCACTTGTCAGATGACATTTGGATAGCATGAGTTTACACCATGTATAAAGTATGCTATTCATGCTCAAATGTGGTTTTAATCTCACACAAAACAATAAGGTATAAATATATGACAAGTAAAGAGTTCACTGAAATCATAACATATATATTGATGTCCATACTGTCAACGATACATTAAAATTGGTAATTTAGAAGAAATCGAAGTATTTATCCAGTCTCCATTCCATCACCTATTATCCAATTTTTAGATGTTTGCTATAAAAATTGAGTTTGAATTGCCATTCTACATGTAAAACATGATGAAACTCAATTAAAATCCACCCCAAATGTCACTTTAAGTGGGCAGGATTGTCCAAACCTTATTAAGGCTTATTATGCTTTTACTTTTGGACAACGAGAGATATTAGAACACTTTAACACACCCTTCATGCTCAAGAATAAACATCTAGGAGTTAAAGTTTGTAAAAATGGACATTTAAAGGTGGCCTAGCATCTACGGCTGACCGTGCCTAACTCTATCTGAAAGGCACCTAAAGGAAGGGAATTCCCTGAACCTTACAACATATGTTATGCTCTTACTCCTAAGTGATGTGGGACACTAATAAACTTCAACAAGGCAAAATAAGGCTGATCATACATGGCTCGTGTCTTTGTTATCTAACAACTCCATGCCTTAACATACCCTACCTTACCCATATATTTCGGAAGATAAAACTATTCAATAATTCAGTAAGTCCTAAAGCTTATCATATTTTTAGAAATAAGTAATAAAATTTTATATCTATATAATTAGTACTTAAACTTATTTAAAGGAATCAAATGAGTATAAATTTAACTGTCATACAATATCAAATAGACAAATTTTCTAAACATATGCTAGCTTATTTAGTTCATACAAGTTCTGGTACTGATTTGTAAAATTCAACAAGTTTGACGTGAACTCTAGGCATATGTCATGGAGAAGGCTTAGACTGCACGTAGATTTCTATTTCTCAATAACATGAAAGGGATGAGTATATATGATTAATTGGAAAACTGACAAATCCTATATTGCCAAAATATATAAAGTCCAACTCAGAAGCTTAATTGTGTTTGATTAGAATAACATTCCGACAATCAATCTATTTTTGAACATGTGAAGCAAAGAACTTGGGACATATTGTGAAGAAAAAAGACGTGCAATAGACAATTACCTGTGTTGTACAGTGATACCAATAACAGAACAATCAATTAATGGTGGAAAGACAACAGATGGAATAAACAGTTGAGGGCAGTAACGAAGGCATCTTGATGCCAACAGAAAACAGTCATCTGCTATGTCTGGTCTTGCCGTAAAATCCTGCCAAATAGATGGACATACAATCATTAACCACAGTACGTCATGGACATATGAAAATAAGAAACGAGAGAATGCACAACTTGGTTAAAAATGAAAACCTCAATACTAGTGAGAAGACATGTTGTGTGCGTGAAGAGGACTTCTATCAAACTTTTCAGGTAGATTGCACAAGCAGGATCCATACCGAATATCTGCAACCAAAGACAATGGTAGGACAACTTTGAAACTTTGCAACAGAGAGTAGAGAGAGAAAATAAATTTGCTTAGGATAGAAGAAAAAAGTCATACCTTTATCACCTCACTAGAGAGATAAAGGAAGCATGGTTGGTGATGCTGTTGATATAGAGCTTGAATCTCTTCTAGCATTTCTCCAATAGTGATCCCCATGAACCTTCCAGAGGTTCTCACCTAAATAAATCGCTATCCATTTCATATTTATCTCTTCAAATCACAAGTAAAGAAGTAATATCTCTTCATCACTAAATTAAAAAAAAAAGTTATTGAGGAAATTCTAGAGCCATTAAAAATTCAGAGACTGAATTAACTGGAAAGTTCAAAAGGAAATTTATATGCAAAGATTATTGAAGGTGTAAAAAATAGCCTTTGAAATATCCAAGTATTTCCCAGACCAACTTCCCACAACATGCCTTCTTTAACTGTTGAAAGCCATGTCATTTTACTTGGAAATTTTCAGGCTACGGGGATGAGTAGCCAGAGCCTGAGCACAGCCTGAAGCCCAAAATTTTTTTCTAAAAAAAACTTAGCCTGGTCAACTCGGACCAGACCTGTTGATTCCGAGCTAGGCTGGGCAATCTTTACCATTCCTACCTAAGCCTAGTTAAGCTTAATCATCTCTTAATTACACTTTCTGCAGTTAAACGCACTCATCAGCATCAATGTTCGTTGACTCACTGCATATTTACAAGCTCGGCAAAGAGACTCCATTGTTCGCATGTCCCAAGCGCGACTACAGCAGAAAAAGAGGGATCAGACAAGAGAGGGAGACCCATTTAAGATAATACAGGAACTATGTTTTTTGTCAGGGTCTGTCCAGACTCACAGATCAAATATTGCCTTGAATATTGGCCAAAGCCTTTGCATAGCATCAGCCACAGCTTCAGGGTGATTTACATACCTGATATTGGTTTTGTAGCACCTTGAAAATTACAAACAGAAAAATTAACAATACAAAACATAATTTTGAAAAGGATAACAACCAGACCTAAAGATGTATGCAAGTCGATCAATGTGAACAGTTAATTCACGAGCAAGTTTCTTCTGCAATATTTCCAGACCTTGGTTGATTGCTTCCTGCTTGTGCACATTGTAAAAGAACCATGATCAAGAATTTTCAACTATAAACTAAAGATACGTATTGAGAAGGAATCAAACCTGTAGGGGAGAAACAACAGGCAACCATAATTTTTCCAAAGCCTGCTTAGCCAGTTCAGGAGGAAGTTCTGTAATGACCATGCTGCAATAAAATAATACAACACATCCAAGTGAAAATAATTCACACAGAATTCTCAAAATCACTTATGCACAAATCTTGATAATTATCAAGCATCAAAAAGTACCTTAAGGCTTCTACTACATGCAAAGAGTCCTCAGCAGAGATTTTAAAACTATCTTCCCCAATCATAGCCTTATGGTATATGGAGAAAAGATCATCAAAATATCCACTAAGCTTACTCCGACAATCTATGGTCAGCATAAGAATATCAATTAATACAAGGAAAGAAATATGGAAAGAAGGTTGTCTCAATAATCATATAAAAGCCATATATCATAGTCCTAAACTAAGTTATCCAGCCAATAGGCTAAAATACAAACATATTTCTTTGCCCTCAAGATACTTAAATTTATATCATTCCCTTTTCACCATTTCATACCAGTAATTCATAGTTATGGACCAAACATGAGATGCAAACCAATCATTGGCATCAACCTAGCATATTTGAACTGATCTTGCATTAATGAATACCTTTAATGACAAAGCATCACGAAACAACACTGATAGCATCATCAGGAAAAGAAAGTTATACAGACTGCTATCCCATTTCAGCCTTGAGACGAATATTCATGATCTTTTGACAGTTCTGCCATGCCTACAAATCAGCATCTATTTCACTAACAATAAGGTGCCTTAGCAGCTTTTTGGAACAAGTTTCGTCCATGAAAATCTAAAAAACATGCTAAATATGGAATATAATATGAATATGGCCTCTGAGTTGTGAAAATTTCACTAGACCACTAAATGTTGGTGGCAACAATGAATTTCATCCGTCCAAACTCTGATGTAGTCAGAACAGTAGTTTGAGGAAATGATTACGCGTCAGAAAAGAATACTTACCATCACAAATGTGTCTAAATGCAACAGCTGCTGCTGCTGCACAATCTTCTGATGTACCCATGCCTTGCATAAGAATTTTCATGACAGAGGACAATAAAGGCAATCCGTCTGAGGCAGCATTAAGCCATTTTGAATATGCTCCAATAGTCAAGCACACTGAAAACATTTGCAACAAAACATCAAGTTAAAGACTCACATTCACGGACACATTGCTTGGTGAAGTAGAAGGTGATTAGAGCTAAATCTTAATCATGTTTGAACTGATACGATTCCCTCCCCCACATAATAACACCAATAAACACATTTCTGAAAAAGTCAAACAGAAAAAGCAAGAAAATAATAGTAAACCACTATAAAAGGCACAGTACCTGTCTGCAGCAATTGGGGCTGATGGGTAAGTTCCAAAAACAAGGACATGATCTGCGGGGGAAAAAAAAATCAGCAGCCACTTCAAACCATCTAAACCAACAAAATCTTAGGGCTCCCATGAAGTTAATAAAAATGAGATTCACAACAAAAAGAAAAACCCCAGAACAGAGGACTGCAGTTGTTTGCCATAATGGTGCATGAGTAACATTTAGGCCAAAAACTAGATTTAACAGATTTATGCAACTCAAAAATACATAACTCCCATGATCACAACAGCTGCTAATTACCATCCATTCTATTAATTGTCTTTGAACTCACAGGATAAAAACTGAAAGCAACGCCAAAGAACTTGACAGATTGCATAATTAAAATGAGAAAATCTGTGGCATGAAGCTTATAAGGACAGTTGACATCTCAGGAAAATTCATAATGTCATGATTGAAGTAACAGTGGCAAGGCCACATCAGCAAGCCAGTAAAACCCTCTACATCTAAGCTAGTAGGACTTCTAATCATGTTTTGTGTCAACATGTGGGAACATATCTAGATCTCTGACCTACCATTGCTGGCTTGTAACTTTAATCTACCATAATATATCCTCTTGTACATTTATCATGTATGAATCAATCCAGAAATTCACTGAAACCAGGAATTACAGAACGCCCAAGCTCTGATGCCACACAAAGGGGACAGAGGAATGGATAAGGCCCTGTTCACATCCAACAGACTTTCAATGCTTGAGATATCTATGATTCTGACCAGCTGGGTCGATCAACCAGAAAGAGAAGTTGTCAGAAATGAGCTTTTCAATCAAAACAAGGATCTGCCTATCAAAATGATCTGCTGGGTTTGTTTATTCAAAGGGGCTTTAGAAGAAGTGGGTGAGGTAGATGATCTAGAATGAGATTAGATTAAATGTTAACATGATCTAGGTTTGTCTCTTTGTTATTTCTCATAGTGTTTTCTTAATGGTCATTTGTAGTCCACTTTATGTACTTTTCAGTTTCCTTCATCGGAGCTAAATTAATATGGCATCATTTTTTAGTGTTTTTACTTTTGGTCCATGAGCTCAACAAAATGATCCTCAAAGTTTTGGGAAAACTAGACAACCTATATGTTAGCTTTCAAGGTGGTAGAAACCTTAAAATAGATAACCAAGTCAGCCAGTAACCTGCATTTGATAGGGAAAATTCTAACATGATTGAAGCTAAAGAAGGATAAGGGAACTGGCTACTACCAGAAGTTCTGAGCCAATATGGAGAGCAAACATAATAGTCTGCCATGTTAGAAGATGATTGAAGATAATGATTAACGTTGAAATCAACTTTTGTCAAGCCGGAATGGTTTTAATAACTTATTTATGAATTCCAACACTAAATTCTAAATTCCAACAAAACTAAACAATCCAAGCATCCAAGATTTACATTTTATATGTATTTTATCAAATAGTTGGCATATACTCAGACTATCCTACATAATGGAGTTAATAACTGGTGGAACTTCATCCATTTCCAGACCCTTGCACTAGCTAAAGGGAATCAGATCAAATCATTCCCACAAAGCGAGAAAAGAAACTTGATCCTAAAAGAAAGCATGCTTTGCCCAACTTCATTCAAATAAACCTATTGCAAAGAGGCAGGTGAAGCAGGTATTCCTTTCATTGTGTACACTTGCATTTTGTATAAATATTTCTATTCTACATCCCCCAGACATCTTTTATCTCATTTATCTGTTCTAGATGCTCATCCCTTGTATGTTACAGTTCTTTACAACTGGCATTTCTGTGATGTCTGTCCCTTTTTCTCTCCACATCTTATCTTTTTTTCCCCACAAATCTTGCACTTTCATTGATGTGAAGTGCCCAAGCAATGCAGCTCTACGTAACAACTTACAAGTCAAAACAAGTGCCGAACATGTATTTACAAAAGACTTTACCTTGGGCATCACTTCAGCTTCGGCAACTGAAACGTAACTTGATATAGCCCTGATGCAAAATAGAGCAGCTTCTGCTG
>JANSVB020000158.1:182498-195811 GCA_025504935.2 Erythroxylum haughtii | reverse complement strand
GACTGAGATGGTTTCCAGAGGGAAGAGAGTGAGTGACAGTCAGGGCAGTTCTGGCAGGAGCTTCAGTAAGCGCCAGAGCAGGACCTTCAGGTCTCCGGGAGGATCTAGACGATCTGGTTTTGGGTAGAGAGGAAGATTTGTACAGAATGGCAGTGGTAGTGGCAAAGGTTCAGGGCAACTTCCCCCAGTGTGTGAGGCAAAATTTGTGATCTAAAAGAGCCCCTTGCTCAAGTAAAATAAGCTGCCACTTATAAGAGATGAGACAGCTGCAAAAGAACTTCCCAACAAGTACTAAAGTTAGATGCAACACCAGAACCATAAAATCCCAGTATTAATTCTCCAAAATATGCAGTGACTTTAAGCATATCACTGAGAGCTCTGTGATCTATTTACCTAACGAGGAACCCTCTTAATAAAGTAAGTTGCAAAACCTTTGGTTAGTTAAGCACATTAATTTCTTAAAGGTTTATACATTAATTTCTTAAAGGTTTACACATAAATCCTCAACATTGCCAAAGGCCGACTAGCAATATCATATATGTTGTCAACAGTATAGTATTGATTTTACACCAAATAGTAGCTTTATCATTAAGAGTTACGCGGATTCTTTTCTGTAAGGGAGAGAAAACTGATACTGCTTCCAAATACACAGTACACACCTCAGCAAGCTTCGTGTAAAGAATCCTAAGAGTTGCATCACCGCCAAGAACTGATGCTGCATCAATTAATACATCGGCAACAGCTGGCAATATCATTGGTCCTGTTAGTTGGTGTAAAATGCTAGAAGACTAATCTTCATAAGTGTATGTATGTAAACTCATTCATATGTAAGTCAAAATATATATGATAAGAAGAACAATCTTCAAAAGTGACCACATACATGCCCACAAAATGTATAATCAATTCATAACTACAATTGGAGGGTACCTTTTTGATGCTGTTACAAATAAAAGACTATAAAATGTTATCGGAAATGGATAGATGATTTCTATCCTTTTTGCTGCTACAATTTGAAGGGAACTGATATATTCAGAAGTTATTATTTACATATGCTGCAGTTCTTATATAGAGCTAGGGTACATAGTTTAGGAAGACTCCTTAGTTGGAAATCCCTAATATAGCTAGATATTACAGCTAAGGATAATCCCTTAATTAAGGGACTAACTACTATTACAGGATTCTCTACGGGAACAAGTATCTAACAATAACTGAACAAACGGCAACGTAGGATCAACAATTAGTCGAGCTTAATGAAGGACAATCAAAAAGTACAAATTTCCAAACAGTTCATCATTACCATATCTAGTGTGTTTAAATTCCTTGAGGTCTTCAATAGAGAGATTTTGATGATCTTGGGGATACTGGACTCGAAAACTAACCTGCAGCAACATTCAGAACTTGTTAAGTTTTTTGATGAAACACTTAACGGCAAAGATAATTAACCGTTCGCTGAAACTAACGCATACAATATCTTCCATAGTCACAGACATGCCTGAAGAGAAAGATAAAGTATTTCGATCATTTCTTGCAGTTGGAAATTTTATATTATACTAAAATGAATCCAGCATTAAATAGGCTCAATAGCAGTAAGATTAAGATATTAGCTACTGCATGACTTTGAGAGAAAGTGAAACACTATGAACAGTATATCCCGTATACAATATATAAGATAATCAGCTCTACATGAGTCCACTTAATCTCACTTCAGAAATTCAAGTGTCATCAGACTTAAAATTAGGGCTCTGAAAAACTTTTCAATTGTATGAACATATTGATCAGATCAAACGAATGCAATGAACTAGGGAAAATATACAAACAAAAAGAAAAGAAAAGGACAGTAAATGCACTGTCATTTAGTAATCTAGCCTGGTCTTAAGGGCATAAATCCATGCAGCATAGTCTAAAGGTTTCTGTGAAGTTACAAGTGGCATATTTCTGTACTCATAAAATGAACTCACCAAGGATACAAGTGATCCATAGGCTGGCTGGAAAACTTGAAGCCTTCTACTTCTCTCTGCTTCAAGCGATGCTTCAGTGCTAAATGAAGTATAGGAATCCCTGGTAGATTAGGACCACTCTATTCACCCATTTGCCAAAAAATGGTCTCTTATATTAACTGAGCTCCAGATGGATTTACCTGTTTGTCAGGATAACTTGAAGACTGTGCCAAAAATTAAAAGTCATGGAAGCAATATCATATTCCGGATGTGAAGTAACTTCTAATAATGCATTCACTATCATTATCGCCTCATCAGAACCTGGAACAACAGAGGAAGAAATGTTTTATACACTAACCACCAATCCATCATCATGAAACAGAAATCAAGTAGCTATGAGGAGCATTTTTAAAAATTTGGACATAAACTTTGAGCAGATTACCGATGGTTTAAATACATACCAGTTGCAATCAGTTCAAAATATGAATCACCCATGTCAGCAAACAAACGAGCAATGGCCTTAAGATCTTCTTCATCCTAAGATAAAAATAAAAGAAATGGCCTTAAGATCTTCTACATCCTAAGATAAAAATAAAAAGAACAAAAGTATTGTACCAAATCAGCATCGATTGAAAAGGAAATCAGACACTATGGTAATGAAGATTGATTTCACTCACATTAAAGAACACAGGTTAAAATAGCTAAGGGCAACGAGGTATGCAGATTCTATATTTCCAGTGGCATATGCTGTATGGGTATAATAACAATCCTTAGCAAACATGTCAGGATTCTGGGGAATAATTCTTTCACAAAGTACAATATTCTCTTTGCTATCAAGTTTAAATCTCAACGTGCCATTTGGTACTTGTATTCTGTGCACACATTTATCCCAACAAATATGCGTGTGCTAAGGAGCAACAAAAATTGAGACTCATAAATTAGTTGTTGAACTCACCCAACAACTTAAGCTTTTCACAAATCTACACCTAGAATTTGTTAGCCATTACCAGATTGCTTTAGCACATCCATGCCTGGAAATACAGATGGTTGCTATCAATATTGAAAATAGTTTATTCCCTTCAATGAAATAATAAAAAGAAAACATTGGATCTTTAACGAAATCATAATTGATTTTCCACATCTCACGTCCGTCAGTTATGAGTGCCAATTTATTGAGCTTAAGGTACTTGATAGAAAGTCAAAGTATAAACAAACATGCTTGAAATTTTGTCTTCATGGCAGTAATAATCCCCCAACCCAAGAAAATACAAAAACAAGTAGCAGAAATTTCAATGAAGCATAACATAGCTGGGCAAAACAAAAACTTTATATTCATCCAGATTCATTATCATCATACATCTGTAAGTACCTTTGAAGGATCTCTAAGCTGCTCCTTAAGACTCATAACATGCGGCACAATTACTTGAATTAAGGGCATTTGTATAGAAATACCACCAGAGTTTTCTGCCGTAGTGCAGTGTATCAATTCTGAGATGACTGCAAAAGATCAAGAGGAAATAATAAAAATGGTGAGGTAGAATTAGGACCCAAGCACCCTTGTAAGTTCCCTTAGTATGGAAAAGCTAAAATACCATCTATGCCAAGTTGGAAATAATAAAGAAGATATAACAGATATTAAACGAGACATTAAACCTGAAAAAAATGATTTAAAAAACTTTGAATAAATACATATATTCAACCCATGTTGTTTTAATTTTGGGGCAGGGAAGGGAGGTGAAAGTGATGCGGGAAGATAAGCGCACACATTCGACTTCAGGGATCTGCAACTATGCAATTCATGATAAGAAGTATGGCATTAATAGATGTCACAAAATCATATGTTACGCTACCAAAGACATACATAACTTGTACTGTTTTTGGTAACTTATAATGCATCAATTGCATTAACAATCATATCACAAGGAAAACTTTTAGCATTTGACAACCTTCCTAGGTATAAAATTTTTAACACATCTCTAATTTTTCAGATATATCCCCTGTAGCTTCTCATCTCCTGAAACTGTCACTCCAGCAACATTCAAACTTAACTTTATTAGCTACATAGATTTCAAAATATCAAGCTCTATTCTACACTTTTGCAATTGCACACGTAAGTAATTATCTCAGAAGCATAAGATGGCATGACAGATGGTTCCTGAAATTAAGAAAAACTGTCACAGTACTAAAAGCACCAATGAGGTTCTTATATTTCATCAGCAGTACCATTTACAGCCGCCTCTGAGAGTAGGTCAGAACTCAAACTTGAAAGAGCTGTAAGAACCAATGGATGAGAAGCAAGAATGGAACCAGGGATCCTGAAACCAATACAATTCAACATAAATACCAGGAAATCTGTTAGTGCCAAGTAATATCACATACTGAGTAAAGCCAATCCAATCACTTATTGTAACATCAACCATTTCATAAGAGGTGACGAGAATGGGGAAGGGGGAATGGTCTGATTTGGACAATTGATGAGTTTTTGGAAAGATGAAAGAAAACAAAAAAGGCCATTTCCAATAAGCCAGACATTACTGTATTTCAAAGAAATCAAAACCAATAAATTCGCAAAAAATTAGCTAATGACCACTTTGCCCATCATGTCTCAAATACTTCCAATTTTTTGAGGAAAAAAATCCGCTTTAATTTACAGCAGACTCCAGGAGATTACGGCAGCATTTATTCTTTCTTTAAAAGTAAATAAGGAGGCTGTGTAAGTAATCTGGCGTTATTGGCGTTCTCCATCCTCTACTTGCTACATTCAACTTTTTAGAAGAATTTTGTATCATTACTGCCTCAAAGAACCGCTTCAGAACAATCAGGAATCACCAATTACTGTTTGCAACTTAAAATATAAGTATCTTGCACTTCAGGAGAAAAATACTGTGTTGTCAACACTTCAATTAAAGGAGCTGCACTTCAGGAGAAAAATACTGTGTTGTCAACACTTCAATTAAAGGAGCTGCCTACCCATGCCGTAATCGAAGCCAAGAAGCAAAAGCTTCGAGAACCTAAAAGGAAAGAAATTATCAAATGCCCATGTTAGTTCAGTATATCAAGCAGTTGTATTACAGTATCAAGATCAACAGCCTCCTGAAAAGGAACAATTTCCACCTGTTCCTTAAGTTCATTAATTTTCAAACAAACTGTCAAAACATCAAGAGCAATATTCATCTGAGAAGTGAGCTCCTTTTCAAACTGGCGGCGTCTTTCTGGACGAGCAGCAATCTTGTAGTTGGATACTTCCTGGTTTATTAGCAAAAGAGAAAACAAATGAAACTTCTAGTTGATAATATGTTTTCTTTCGGTATCTACTTGGTGAAACAGATATGTCAACTCTCAAAACTCATTATTTTTGGAAAAAAATTTCAAAACTCATTAAGAAACAAGAGCTAAAACCTCATTAGACAACAAAAACCAACAAAGAAGACATGGCAAACCAACATAACCCTGAAAGGAAGGTGTACCACTTGCAAAGCTTAAACAAGAAGACATTTCTGTCCCCAGCATAATGTTCAAATATAAAGAAAAACAACATTAGATGCATGTAAGTCAGTTAATAGGTATACTTTTCTTTTATTAAAAATAAAATTTGTGTATGGAGATGAGATTGGCTACTAAATTGGTGATAAGTTGTTAAAATACTTATGATGCTTATTAAAGAATCTAAACTTTTTGAGGCAATAACCAATTCACACAATCAAAACCAATGAGAATGAAAGCTAAGAAGAGGATGACTCTAACACTAGAACTAAACTTTTATTAAAGTTCCTGAACTGGTAAAATGTAGAGACCCGAAAGACATCAAAGATCATCTTTTATATCCTCAATCCCAACAACTCATGGACATAACAGCATCACAGAGTTTGATCAAAAAATAAAACAGAAAGTGACTTTGTGAAGGATATCACAAATATTTGTTCTTTTATCCAAAAAGGTCATTAACAGTAATAGAGAAGATTGTGGCTGATAGCACTATGGGTCCTAAACCCATACTGACTTATTCTAGGAGAAAGAGGGAGAAGGGATCGAACATGGGCCACAAACCCGTGTTGACATACTCTAGGAAAATCACTAAGGCAGGGAAGGGTGAGTCAGCTAACGGTTAGATAGGAATTAGTTAGAGGAGAGAGAGGGTACTATGTAAGGGATGCGGTAGTACAGAGGAGGGGATCTTTTGCTCTTGTACTGTCTCAACTGATAGCTTGAGGGGCCATTGTTGGCTGATAGCTTGGTGCTTGTAAAATTTCCTAGGAGGCTATAGCTAAGTATTAATAAAATTACTATATGTTCATCGATTTGCCTATCAGTGGCTTCATTCCCATTTTCAATATCTTCTTAACGCTACAATGTGGCATATAGCAAACAGAAAATCCATATACCTCAGGCAAAACAGTAAGGAGCTCCAAGAATCCTGGTACATACTCTGGATGAGAATTCATCTCATCCCGAAGCCAATTGACAATGCCACCGTCTCCCCAATCTTCGGGCGGAACTTGTACAGCCAAGGCAGCCATAGCTATGCTAATCTACAGGTCAAAAATCAAATGCCATATCATCTAGGTAACAAAAGGTCTGGTTTAAAAAAGATATGGTTACTGTCACCACAAGCTATTGAAATGATTGCAGAAATTTTCAAATATACCTGCGTTCTTACTTTGGGTGGCCCCCTATGGAACTTTTTCAATAAGGTCTGCAGTCAAATTCCATAAACAGCATAAGACTGCAAGAAATTACATTGTGCAGAAATCATAAAAACTCCTCTAATTCATGAAGAATCAATTAAGTAAAATGTAAAAGGAGGTCAAAGGCATGTGGCCAATATATTATTTCATTCACAACCAAAATAACCAATGTAAAATCCTATGCAGTAGTCCTAAAATCAAGAAAAAAATTATGTAATGAGTTATCAAGGAAAAAATTAATTCAATGTCCTCATCTTTTCATCAGCTAAACAAATTTATCCAAACTGATGTCCATGGAAATGCAATCGCCTATTCACCGATTGAAAATTTAATAGATCTAAATATCTCCAAGATACATTAGCTTCTTTGAAGTTGTATGCATCACTTGATATTACCTCCCTCTTGAGTCCCATCCCTAATCAACAAAACTATTGTACAGGACTAACATGGACACTAAAAAGGCGTGAATGAAAAAGATAGCTGTTCTTTAAAGGGATAAGCATAGCACATCACCCAATACAACAATGATTTAGATAACTCAGCAGCAGTTAATATCCAAACGTTTTTTTCAATACATTAAGTAAACCAACAACAACAGCCAGCTTTGAGAATGGAATGGTCAGAAATCCCCAATAAAAATGTCTTCCCAGTGAGTTAGATAACAATAACTACTACCAAAAGTATTCAGATCAAATGAATGCACACATTACATCCAAAAATGGCTGCAATTCTACTACCAGAAAGAAACATTCATTCTTTCAGCTAATAGTCCCATACATGATTCAGAAGAGTCAATACTCGGTAAAGAGGTAAAATTATGCATACACAACATTAGTAAAAACATTTGAGTATCAAAAAAAAAAGTCAAGCTTTCTCAATACTTAGAAGAGTGCGCAAAATCTCACATTCAAGGAAGTCCGCAATGGTCGAAAGGCTTCAGAAGGTAGCTCTTCAAAATCACGTTGTACCTAAGATTGGATCCAACATGGGAAAAATGTTAAATCATTGACATATTAAAAAAAATTTAAAAGCAAGGGGAACAAGAAGAAGAAAGAGAGAGAGATAAAAAAGAAGAAAACTCAAGCATCCAAAACACTGTAGTATTTGACACTTATCAACGTGTTCAAGTATGTTGGCATTACAAATTCAAAATTCTCACAGAATATTTAACAGAACTTTGAATATACCTTGCTTCTAAGTGTTTGAGAACAAAAGATTAAAGTTTCCAAGTTGCTAGAGGCATCATGAAGCAGATTGTCAGCTACCTGAAATACCAGGAAAAATGATCATATCAACATTAGCAAAATTAAATGAACACGAACAAATATATATTGACAGCAGGGACCAAAGTAATACAGCTGTCATCAACAAGCATCTCACAGTACAGTGGTCCAACTTGTAGAAGCACAAAAAACATTCAACAAATAATACTTGCAAAATCATCAGGAGAAATGGTTAAAGCAATGTCAAATTTTTTAAGATTGAAAAAAAGGAAATACTGCCACCATATCGAGTTGAAGGTGTAGACATATTGCACACTGCAGTTAAAGTTAGGATTAGATTCAACAAGAGATTATCAGGAAGTTGGTTTACATCAGAAAATAACTTGTAGTATTTCCAACTTTCCTCACAATCTAAATTGAACTTTCCCGCAATTTCAAGTTAAAGAGATGTATCTGTACATTTTTGGCAGTCCCAGGTAGAAGATATCTAACCCCAATAGTCATAAACAACTTCAGGTAGCAAAAAAATAAACTAAAACTTGTAGAATTAAACAAAAATCAGATAACTTCATCAAGTTATAGGGACAATGTCACGTGCAATGGTAATGGACATTCAACATTCAAGTAAAAATTCAACTTTGGAAATACAGAACTGATGTTCAAGGAGGAACATAAGGAGCAGATAAACACACGCACACACTCACACACACGAACGAATACTGCAAGTTCAAACAAAACCCTAACGCAATAACTGCCTCGATCAATGTGACTGAACATTAATCACCAATTTCAAAGAAATTCAACCTAGCGCATTCAAATTCTTTACCCAAACTAGAACTGAACGAAATTTTATTTAAAAGGAACTAGAGATGAATCAACCAGAGAGTTCAATCACGCAAAACCAACCAAGTGGACCAAAGTAATTACTTAGCTCACCAATCAATAAATCACTAGAAACAGAATCTTACAATACCTGCCACGCATCAAGTGTCCGTTGAAAACCTTGAAGCCAGCGATCGGCCTCCATTCGTACAGCGTCATCGGGATGATGATAGAGTGCGTTTAGGGCGTCTTTCACCGAATTCTGGAGCTCCATAGCTCCGATTTCAACAAACCGAACCGATCGCGATAAGAGAAGAGAGATGAAAACAAACTCACAAAAAGATTTAACTTTGTCACCTGCTATATGTATTTGGTTTAGGCTTTTCTGGAGAGAGTTGAGTTTTCAGATAAATGGGTTTTTGGCGCCCCCAATTCGTGTTCGAGAGACGACGGGTTTTTGGGATTTTTGATCAGAGATCGGTGAGTGAGATGTTTTGGACCGTCCGATTACGACTGTATTTTCAAAACTTGGTCAGTTTCTGGTCAATGAGATGATGACACACGTGGCGTGTAATCAGGATTAGGGTGGGCTCGTGGGCTCGTAAGGGCCCGCAAAGAGATAAACTATATGGTCTTGCAATTTGATTCGTGATGTTTTTAAATATAAAAATTACATAAATTAATATTTGATAATTTTATATTTTAACTTCAAATTAATATTGGATTAATAAAACGATAAGTTCTCATATAGTAATGAATATAATAACAATTTAAGTTCATATTCAATTGAATAAATTAATAAATATTTATTTTAATTATGAACGCACTCTTTAAATTAATCATTAAATTATTAATATATCAATGAAGTAATAACTTATTTTTAAATACATGATTAGGACCAAGTGGCCCATTATAAGTTGAGTTTGTTAATTATGTGATGACACAACGACGTCGGTTTATAGTGAGATTCATGATAAACCGTTAATTCAGGTACACGCCTGAATCCTCCGAGAAATATCAAATGCTATTAATGGGCAAATGAAGAAGACCATCCAAAATTTGAAACTCCGAACTCTTAACATAACCTGTTAGTTTCTGTCCTCTCCCTCGCTCACTCCCCAACACAGAAGAGAGAGATAGAGATAGAGTTCATGATCTAGGTCTAGTGCATTACCATTGCCAAGATCATGATCTTCTATCTCATCACCCTTTGAGCCCTCTTTTAGTTTTGTTCAAAAAGTTTGCATCTTTCTGTACCATATTACATACCTAAATTATAAGCGAAGGAGATTAAGAAGAGCACCCAGATACTCTTGATCCCTTTCTTCTTTCTGATTCTGGGTATTTTATGGGCAAAAAGTTTTGATGGCAAAGAGGTCGTTTAAAAGTTTTGTGGAACAAGAACTGGGAAAGTTCCCACTTTTTGTGATTTATGCACTGCTTGAATGGGTGTTGATATTTGTGCTGTTTGTTGATGGTTTTCTTGCGTTCTTCGCCAATGAATTCGCCAGGTTCTTTGAGTTGAGAATCCCTTGTTTGCTTTGCACGAGGATTGATCATGTTCTGGTTCACAGAGATCCTGACTTCTATTACAATGATTCAATATGTGAGAATCACAAGAAGGATGTTGGACGTCTAGCTTTTTGTTATAATCACAAGAAGCTTTCAGACATAAGAAATTTGTGTGAAGGGTGTCTTCTTTCGTTTGCTACAGAGAGAGAATCTGATACCGAGACTTACAAGTCTCTCATAGGGATTCTGCACAAGGACATTGAGTTACTTGTTGAAGATGATCAAGAAATTCAACTGACATTGCCTACTGGAAAGAAAAATGAAAAGGTGGAGAGTAGCCTTCATCGATGCGTATGTTGTGGGAAACCATTGAAGGAGAAGTCGCACATGAGGGGAAAAAATTCAGTCGGGCTTTCACACGCTCCAGCTCCTTCTCCAAGGGCACCATTTGGGAGTTACAGAAACGAGGACCATCGCAGTATGGACTTGTCTCACATAAGATGCAGAGAACTAAAATTCCCGGAACATGAAGAGGTCCATGAGGATCAAGAGGATGGCCCAAGTACAGCACATGCTGGTAAGCAATGTGAGTTTCAAGAAATGAATTTCTTTTTAACTGAATCAGAATTACAGTTCTCTTGCTCTTCTTTTTTACCATTCTTTAATTGGGAAGGACGAATCTTCTGCATGTTAGTATTTATGCACATATATATGTGAAAAATCATTGAAGCATTGGCAAAATCTTGCATTACAGCTAGAGAAGATGTGAAAGCTGCAAGTGTGCCGTTGCTGACAGAAGGTGAAGACATGACTGGAGAAAGGACGCCTATATTTGCCAGAGGAAACAGGTTTTTTGGAATACCACTAACGGATTCGGCCAATGCCAGTCCTAGGTGGGCTCACAGGATTATAAGGAAATCACCACTTGAGAAAACAGAATTTGCTTCTGAATCTGCTGATGGAAGCATGCCAAATGACGTCGATAGTGACTCCATTTTGCTTCATTTAAAGGGACAGGTCCGTCTGGATCGAAAGTCATTGATGGATTTGTACATGGAACTAGATGAAGAAAGAAGCGCTTCTGCTATCGCAGCGAACAATGCTATGGCCATGATCACCAGGCTGCAAGCTGAGAAGGCAGCTGTTCAGATGGAAGCATTGCAGTATCAAAGAATGATGGAGGAGCAAGCAGAATATGACCAGGAAGCTCTGCAAGCAACCCACGATTTGCTTAAGAAAAGAGAAGAAGAAATAAAGGTCTTAGAGGCTGAACTTGAGGCTTATAGATGTAAATTTGGTGAATTAAGTGAGGATGAGAGAGATGAAGACTATCAAGAATTCAAATCACAATCTTACTTATCCTACACTGAGATATCGAATTGCATTAGCCCAACATATAGTTCCACTGAAGGGCAGAATAATGTGGAAAACGTACCTAGTGATGATCAATCTTCATCTTTGCACGAACAGAAAGGTGAGGAGAAGGAATCCAAGTCACATCACATTCTTCAGGCAGCCAAATCCCGTCAGCTTGGCCGGTTAAAAAACCTGGATAAGAGAAATCAACTTCCAACGGATGATGGAGCTCCTTCATCACAGTCTAGCTCTGAAATTTTTTATCACATCGAAGAAGAAAGTGGTAAACATAAATAAATATGCATACAAAGGCATCTGCAGATCTTCCTCACTTTAAATCTTCATAGATCGTTTGACTTCAAATATAGCAGACAAGATGGCGATACAAGTTTACGGAACGAGTTGTCGAATCTTCATTACCGAGTGAAAGCACTTGGAGCTGATGTTGAATTCTCAAAACATAGTAATAGTACACTTCAGAATGGCAATGAAAGAGAGAAAGTTTTGACAGAGATATCTGATAATCTTCAGAATCTTCATCGTATTATCATAACGCCCAATGATGGTGCTTGATTTTCATCACATATTTGTCCCTAATAATTTCTTCATAACTTTACATCTTTACATGGTTCACGAGAACCCTTTTTTGTCAAGCTATTTGTTGAATAATTTAGTAAAGATATGCAATATTCTAATTTCCATGAAGTCGTTTCACCTGTGCAAGTACTGGAGCATACTTTTGCTCCACCAGTACAAGTTTTAAACGCTACCCAAGAACTTTTTTTTTTTGGTTAATTGGTTGCTTAATAGTAATTATGTTGTTTCTAGACAAAACCTTGACAACCCCTTTTCGTGTCTCTCGAAGAAGTTCATTTCTTAATGGAGGTAGACAATGTTGACACAAGGGTTATGGTGTGAAATGTACGGAACTTTCGTTATTACAGGTTCATAACTCGTAATGGAAATGAGTTCGGATACCGGTGGTTTACCAAAAAAAAAAATGAAAATCCTTGCTTGTCAAATTGTCTACCCTTTCGGGGACAGGATCTTCTGTCTAATATTATGGTGTCTTATTCTGTTCTATGAATCTCGACCATTCATTTACGAGGGTCTCGCGTTTATTTATGCGGGATCCACGCAGGATCCACATAAATAAATGGCTGAGATTCATGGGACAGAATAAGACACCATAAAATTAGACAGAGGATCTGGACTCACCCTTTCAACCTATGTTGAATTGAATTAAGGGCTCAATAGAAAGAACCCTACGATCTCTAACTTTTAGGAGTTCACCACCCATAAAATCAAGAAAGAGCTATCAGTAAGAAAGAGCTATCAGTAGCTATCAGTAGTGGTCGTCGAGAGTGTCTCTCACTAGGTTCTCTCTCCTAGTTTCAGCCACTTCCAGGTTTTCACTGCTCTTTCCGCTCGGATTCCCCGCTTCCTCTCGTTCATGTCTTTGGTGCCCTGAATTTTGGCGTGGTCTCTTCCATTTGGGTTTGGTGGCGGGCGCCGGTTTGGTTTGAATTTTGTGTGCTGTATTTTTCTGCCCTCTGGGTTTTCCGCAGTTGTTGGTCGATTTCTCCTGCCTAGATCTGGTTGGGTCGCGTTTGACGACATTCGGGGGTTCCCTTCCCCTTTCAGTAGTGTTATGGGCAAATCCCTTTCTCGAGGTCTGGATATTACTGCCGAGTGCTTGGGTTGTAACGCCCCAAATTAGGGGTTAGCATATTAAGCAAATTTAGTCCGATTTATGTTATGTCTCTTTGACATTTTGG
>JANSVB020000158.1:154230-166377 GCA_025504935.2 Erythroxylum haughtii | reverse complement strand
ATAAGAAGAAAATTACTAATTATAACAAATTTCATAATAATAATAGAAATTAAAATAATTAATAAATTTAATAATCACAACGAATATCATAATAATAATAATAATACTACTACTACTACTAATAATAATAATAATAAATCTAATATTATTAAGGAATTTAATAATAATAATAAATATAATAAATACTTTGAAATAAATTTAATAATAATAAGAAGAAATTTAATAATAATATTTAACAGTTATTATAATAATGAAAATAACATTAATTAATAAATTTAAGAATAATAATAATAATAATAATAATAATAATAATAATAATAATAAATACACTTAATAATAATAAGGAATTTAATAATGTTATGAATAATAATAAACATTTTTAATAAAAATAATACATTTATTAATAATAAGTAATATAATGAAGTACAAAACTAATCATAATAATAACTTTAATTAAATAATTAAGAATTATAAATTTAAAAATAATAGGAAGAAAATTAAACATAATAAGGAATTTTATAATATTAATGAAAATAAATTAAATTAAAAAATAAATAATGATAAGGAATATAATCATAATAATCAAAATAAATAAATTTAATAATAAAAAGAAATTTAATAATAATAATACTAATAATAATAATAATAATAATACTTAAAAAATGAAAAAGGGCAAGCGAGGTTGCGATTGCGATGTGACTCCTGCGATGGTTCGCCAGAGTCGCAATTGTGACTTAGCTTCTCCTCCTTTTTTTCTTCTTCTTTATACCTGTTAACAATTATTATTATTATTATTATTATTATTATTATTATTATTAAATTTCTTATAATTTGTTATTTTATAAATTATTTTAAGAATTATTATTATTATTGCTAATTTTATATTCCTTATTATTATTATAAATTATATTATTATTAATTATTATTATGTTTCTTTAATTATTCTTATTAATTTAATTGTTTTAAATTCATATAATTATAAATTTTCTACTTACTATTATTCTTATTATTTTTTAATTATATTAAATAATATTATTAAATTCCTTATTATTATTAATTTGGTTCTTAATAATAATAAGGATAAAAATATATGTTTATACTCATAATCAAGATTTTTTTTTTTTTTTGATAAAGAAAGCTTTCATTAAAATTAGATAGGAAGATTACATCAAGAACTCGGAGCCTAAAGTACCCAAACTGAAAATACAACCAGGTACACCCCAATCAAATCCAATTTAAACAACCAGTCTCAAGATTTCAAATAGACTGGAAAGGAAAATCGATAACGCCATAGCCGAAGCGCTGATCAACTAAAGACAAGGCATTGGAGACAACGCCAAAAAGAAGCCAAAATAGATTTCATGCCAGCGACATCTATTCAAGCGTCAATATCACACCAAAAGAAACGCCAAGCGGCCTCTAATCAGTTGTATAGGAAAGAGTATGCTTTCTCATTTCTATCACGCCCTTTCGGGTTTTCATGAGAGAAACTGATAATCGCACCCAAAACCTCATGAAGAGCCCTTTCGGGTTTTCAATGCATGAGTAAAAAGACCCAATCCTACACACAACGTGATAAGAACAAGAGGGAAAAAGGAGCACCACCGGGAGAAAGGAACAAGACCACAAAATGGTACCAATCCCGCAGGCAGGAAGTGAATGAACCCAGCGACTTCTGATAGCCAACGTGCGCACAAAAATCAAGGAACATAAAAATCGGGAGGTTCTTCATACCAGTATCGGAACGCTCCATTATGAGGTGCATTCTGAGCAAATTGATGAGCCAAGGAATTTACCTCTCGGAAGATATGGTGAATATGAACAAATCGGAGACCAAAAATTAAGTCTCTACAGTCTTGTATCAATCGACCAGATGGAGCAAAATCAGGTTGTACCTCTTTAATCCTCTTAATAAAATTAAGCGAATCACCTTCAATAACTAACTTTCGGACACCCGACTCACGCGCAAATAATATGCCTTCTTTGCAAGCAAGAGCCTCGGCTGTAGTTGCATCAATAACATTGGTTTTAGATGCAGCAAAACCAGCCCTAAATTTACCATTCGAGTCCCTAATTACAGCGCTCAATTTAGCAATCTTAGTTTGACGATTGTATCCAGCGTCAAAATTAAGTTTATAAACACCTGGGGGAGGTGGTTGCCAAGGTTGGATAACACGATGCTCACGGATAGGACCAATAGAAATCCTAGTAGCTTGCCATTCTTGCAACTTGCATCGTATGAACCTGTACATAGCATCACTAGACTCAATCTTCCGCTCATGGACCAATTGATTGCGGCTATGCCAAATACTCCAAAAAGACGTAAAGATCAAACACAACCGATCAGCATCAAGGGTACATGATAAAAGCTCTAACTCATCAAGAAAAAGATCTCGAGAATCAAAGTGAGGCCAATGAACTCCCAATTTAACCCATAATTCCGCAATAACAGGACATTGAAGCAAGAGATGATGCAGACTTTCCGGATCCTGGTTACAACGGGGACATAAATTATTCCTTGCTATGTGACGATCCCACAAATTCTGTTTAGTTGCCATATAATTTTCAAAAATCCTCTAAGTACAAATCTTAATTTTCGTAGGTAAAGACAAACGCCACAATTTCTTGTAACATTGGAAAGCCGGGGGGTCATAAGTGTTTGTTTCAGAATTATAACACGGGGCCATCGATAGAAGTCTATAGCCACTCTTGGTAGAGTAAACACCTGTTTTACACGGCTGCCAGAACAAATCATCCGCCACAACTTGCAAAGACAAGGGAATTTTTAAAATTCGGGCCGCATCAACAGCATTAAAAGTTGCCAAAATCAACAGTTCATTCCACGCACCACAATCATGAACGATCAAATCCGTAACCCTCGATAACGCTATAGTCTCAACAGTGCGCTCAATTTTCTTTGTAGGGGAACTAGGAATCCAACAATCTCTCCAAATATTCACATCAAGACCTCTCCCAACTCGCCAACAAAGCCCCTTCTGCAGTAAACCCTTTGCACTCCAAACGGATCGCCAAGTATAGGAGGGGTTATTACCTAATGCCGCATCCATGAAAACACCATGTCTATAATATTTTTCCTTTAAGACGCGAGTAGCTAAAGAAGATGGATTTGTTAATAATCGCCACCCCTGTCGAGCAAGAAGAGCTACATTAAACATGCACATATCACGAAATCCCATTCCGCCATATTCCTTAGGGATACACAGAGCATTCCACGATGACCAAAATAGTCCGGATCCCTGATGTTTCTGCTTCCACCAAAACCTATTATATATACGGTTAAAATCATAACATAAAGTTTTCGGCAATAAAAAACAAGACATCGCATACGTCGGAATAGATTGTAAAATCGATTTCAAGAATACTTCCCTTCCTCCTTGAGATAAAAATCGATAGGATAGCCCTTCAATCCTTTCGTACAAGCGCTCTTTCAGATATTGAAAGCTCGTTTTTTTGTTTCTGCCAACCATAGTCGGCAAACCAAGATACTTGTCCAAGTTCCAAACACGATTCACGCCAAGCACATCAACAATCGATTGCACATCAGCATCACTTGTATTCGGACTAAAATAAATCACCGATTTATCATAATTAATCATCTGCCCAGTACATGTCGAATAATCAGAGAGAATCTGTTGGAAACAAGTTGTAGTTGCAACCGTAGCATCGCCAAAGACAAGGCTGTCATCGGCAAAGAAGAGATGAGAGACAGTCGGTCCATATCGACTCGCCTTATACCCCTTTAAATCGCCATTATCCATAGCCATTTGCAGAAGAGTCGAGAACCCCTCACTGCAAATAAGAAATAGGTAAGGTGACAACGGATCACCTTGACGTAAACCACGACTTGGCGAAATACGAGAATAGTTACGACCATTAACCACCACTGAATAAGAGACTGTATTAACACAATGCATGACAAGATTGATCCAACTAGCATCGAACCCCTTCCTCGATAACACAGCTTCAAGAAAATTCCATTCGACACGGTCATACGCCTTGCTCATGTCGAGCTTAAGTGCAAGATGACCCTTGAGGCCTGATTTCTTATTCTTCAAAGCATGAATAAGTTCATAAGCCACCATGATATTATCAAGATTAAAAGAATTAAACAACCAAACAAAAATTAAGGCATTTTTAGAATAAAGACAAATAATTAATTATGTACATAAATGAAAATACATAAATAAATAATTTACTTAATATATTATATAAATAAATAATGTATCAGTAAAAGTGGAATACTAGAAGTTGAAACAAAAATACCAAAAGCAAAAGTTATTATAATATCTTAAGTAACTTGTGAGAAAACGGGGCGTTTAAATTTTTAACAAAAACGCGAGTTTGGATCCTCTGTCTAAGACTATTCTGTCTTATTCGCCCGTAACAGTCTTTATAAAATTAGTGCATACACTTTGAGTAATGCAAATGCTTGCTGTAATCTGAAAATCGTTGGAAGTTGGTTTCAGTCAGATTTTCTATCATTGACTGAATTTTTGCGATTCCCACTGCAGAACTTGAAACTTGTAACACCTAACGAATCTTCATGTCCTACAATATCTTAAACATTCAGTTGAACTATCATCTGGGCATGTATTTGTTAATGAAGCACCACTTTCCTTTGCAATCAACTGGACATATTTGTTCTTTTCCCTCCATTGACCTTCTGCTTAGATGTTCGTACCGCCACATGACAGGTTCTAGTAGTTACAGCAATAATTTTTGGTGCTTCTACATTTTCACCACTTGCATCTTTCTATCATTTGCATTGCCGTAGGTTTCAAAGTTGGATGAGTGCTTCCAACTGTATTCGTAAGCATCAATGGCGTATCAACTTAAGGCTCAAGATTGATGTTTATGTAGCGCTAGGAAGAGTTAAAGCCATTTCATTTTGTTATGAAAAAGTAGAGGAAGTAGGAATGCGAGAAGCAACGGAAGAATTAAATAAAAACGATGTTATATCTCACTAAAATCACCTTAACTATACTTACCATTTCTCCCATATGAACAAACTCTTGAACACTTACCCTATGTCTAGAAGGGAAAGGACCTGTTTTGTAACCTATCTATGAAAAAATTAGAAACCAAAAACGTGTTTCTTTTTCTTTTCACTCAGTTTCTCTGATCTTTCCCTTTATTTCTGGGATTCTTCTTCCTCCCTACTTCACGATTCGCTTGAAACTCTGTTTACTTAAAATTCTTATAACAACTTAGTATCAGAGTAATCGAATCTCCGCTCAACTACTATGACCGAGAGCATGAGAGTTACAGAGCAATGAAGGATTAAAGAAAATGTAAAATCGATGTTCCACTAGCTTATGCGTAAGTTCAGGAGGAACAATGAACTAACATCAGCAGCTGGGAGAGAAAATATAGGTAGTATTGCTGAACATTCATCTAAGAATGAAGATTACACTATACGAGATTTAATAAGAATGAATTCCTGACACCTGAGGGAGCAGGAGTTAAGAGGATGACTCCACAGGTGTGAATAATTTTTCACACTAGACCACATTCCTGACAACCTTAGAGTTGGGATTACAACCATACATTTGGAAGGCCAGGTTCAAGAAAAATAGAAATCAATAGGAACAGATGTTGCGGGAGGAGCTTGTAGCTACTCTCAACCAAAGGTTTGATGAAGAAATAGTTGGTGATATGAAAGGATTCGAAATAAGAGAGTTGGGTTTGAGAGGATTATCTGACAGGTGGATTGGTGGTTGGTTTTAGCAAACATCTAAGAGATAAATCAATATTTATGGCCTATGGTATTCCTTAAGGTGGTCATTCAAGATTGTCAGAGCTTTGCCTCCCGCAAGGGACCTACCCGGCTTAAGCGAGAATTAATCTAGGTATGAATAACTTAAAGATGTCTTCCCATAATTAGGACCCGTCTAAGATACCTCGTGGGCAACTAAAAAAAAAGGTACAAACCATGTTTTGTTTTGTTGGAAGAGTTTGAGTAAAGATATCAAAAACATTGTCCAGGGAATGCTTAACATGACCATGTTGCATACTTTGGACTACTGTAACCTCCATTAATACTTAAAAAGTACTGTAGGGAAATTAACATGAATTTTAGATTACTTTCATCTAAAGGCCAATTAGTGATCTTTGTAATGGTAGATAGTCTTAGTAAATACTATCATTTTATTGCCATCAAATGTTCATGTATAGTTCCAAAAATTGCACATGTTCTATTGATCATATTTTTAAGTTTTATGGAATGTCAAAAGTTATTGTGAGTAATCGAAATTCTCTATTTTTAAACGCCTTTTAGCAATAAACATTCAAGTTGCAAGGATCAATTTAAGATTCTGCACCATTTATTAACCATAATTTGATGGACAAATTGGAGCCATTAGGAAGATCCTATATGAGATATATCTATAATGTCAATTCAAAGAAATAGTTAGATTGGATTTCTATAGTAGAATGGTGGTACAACACTACCTATCATATAGCCACTAAATCAACTCCCAATGAGGTTCTCTATAACTACCATCCTTCTATATATGTTCTTTATTTTGTTGAATTGCAAGATCTTAAAGTTGAACCTATCAATGAAAGATAGGGAGGTAGCTCTTTTGGTTGCAAAATTCCATCATCAAAAGCCACAACATCGAATGGAACAACAACAAAATAGAAAGATGTCAGATAGAAAATTCAAGATGAATCAATAAGTGTTTTTAATTTCCAACATTATAACCAACACTTGGTATAAAAGAGAGTTCACACAAAGACAATGTTATGAGGAAAAAAAAAAGAGGAAGAAGGAACACAGGAAACAAAGAAGAATTAGATAAAAAGGAGATTGTTATATTTCACTAAAATTACCTTAATTATACGCACTAGTTCACTTAGGTGGCTGGCTAACAAACTTTTGAACAAGTTTCATGTATCTAAAAAAGAAAGGATGTGTTTAATTTGTAGCTGTTGCAACGACTTTATCTGTAGCAAATTAGAAATGAAAAACGTCTCTCTTTTACTTCTTGTTTCTCTTAGTATACTTCTGAAATTCTTCTTCTTCCCGACCACAATTCACTTAAAGTTCTTCTTTTACTCATTTTTTGGCAACACATGAGCGACTGAAGCTAATGGGGTTTAGAGCAAGTCGGTATTAATTCAGAGAGCAGGGGGAAATGTGTGTTGAAGCTTCCAATAAACTAAGATTTGCAACGTCCATCTAGGATAATCATAAAGAATGCAGAGAAGGGTATGGGGGAAGAGCATTCATGTCTGATAAAGCAAGGCTTTCCAAGTGGGCTATATTGCCTTTCCAAGAAACTGGGTAGCTTGAAACATCGTTGTATCTATGGCCAGAATTCTGTCACGCAAGCCTGTGTAGTCTTGATAATAAACGTTCAAGTTTCATCAGCAATCAGAAGTAGATAATGAACAACATTCTTCCTTTAAGGTTGCTCCTTCCAATTCCAAGCTTTTCTTTAGGAAACTTCTGCAGTTCTTTGTTGACTATAAGTCGTAACATGATACGGTATGAACCTATAACCTTGCAAGCTTCATCTCTTTAATAGCAGGATGGACCTATTAACACAATTTGTTTTCCTCCTACAAACTGTATCACCTTAAAGTTTTTGATTTTCTAACACCATCAGCAGAAGAACTAGAGATACGGGATACACAAGTTCTTGAACTTAAAACTCGAAATATGAAGTTATAACAGCATCTCAACAACAAACTAGTGTAGCTTCTGAGGTGGTTTGCACGACTATGGACAACCAATATTGTTGCTGTGGAAATTATCCAAGTTGGTTCTTTTAAAAAAGGTAGAGAAAATGTACTAATACAAGAAGCTCAAAATACTAGTAATATGATTCCTGTTCGAACCAAAAAGGATCTGTAAGAGTACAAGGTTCTGATGGTTAAACCAATAAAGGAAGAGAGGTCCTACGTTAGTGTACCAGAGGCGAGTTTATTAGAACTAAATGGCTGCTAATGGTGGGAGTATAGAGTAGATATACCCACTTTACGCTAAGTGGAATACTCAACTACGAATTATTTGATGTACATCCAAAAAACCAGCGATGAAGAATTTCAGCAATATGATTGAACTAGATTTTAGAGTTGTTATCTAGTGCCAAATTAACAGAAAGTGGGGTGCATGGGACGACCAATTAAAACAATACTCTTCTTTAGCCATGATGTAACAGCACTGAGCAACAGAAAGCACAAGGCTTGTAGTCAAGGACGATTCTACAGATAGAAAACAGGCAAATCCTCCGTCCTTCAGAAGCAATCACAAAACTTTATAAAGCTTAATGAATAGGAAATGCAATTTTCTCATCTAATCTATTGCTGTTCTGCTGTTCAGAAGGCTGCTCACGTACCCCAGTTCATGGTTTTCTTCAGCACCCTGTTTTTTCCACATGCAACCTATGGCGAAGCTTGTTTATCTATTTATATCAACACAGGCAGCATTCAAAGTAATTCTTACCTTCCATGATAGGAGTGTTAGTTTCATACGAGTTCAGATACCGCAGTGCAGCAGAAAGTTCTTGCAGAAACAGAAATGTAAAAGAGATATCATAATAGCAGCCTAGACCAATTTGAAAAATTAAAGGGCAAAAGTTAAATATTCATTTAAAAAATAAATGCCGTACACTCAGAAACTTAAACCTGTGTGGTCAAGAATTTGCTGTGATTGCTACTTCTTTATCTTTCAAAGATACAGACAAAAGTACGCCTAAATAGTAAACCTTTCACATCAATGCAGAAACAGCTGGATGAATTTTCAATCAAACGAAAAGAATGATAACAACAAATGTTTCCCATTGTCCCCTTTCCAGGCGAGCCCCAAAATTCTTCTGTTGCATAATTGCATCTACAAGACCACTAAACGCAAGCAGAAAAATTTTCAGCTGAAAGGAAGCTACACAAATTACAAAAAATAGTCAGGAGTTCTGCGTGTGGCATCAGGCTCTATCTGACGAGGTGCTGGGTCAAATTGAATGAAGTTCTGCTCCATATTCTCCCCAACCTCAAGTATTGCAGCCATATTCCCACATCGATAGCAGTAATTTGGTGCACTGAACACTGTGACAACATTCTTCTCCTGTAAAGATTAGTAGGATATTAGAAATAGCACTGGAACTTCCCATCCAAGACTAAAATTTTCTTCACTTGAACCCTCAAACCTGGGACCAATTGTATCCTTCCATAACAAGCTGGTGAGCTCTAGAAACAAGAGTAAGCCCGTTTGTGTGGTTGAACTGTGAAGAGATATCCTGTCCAAAGGTGTATCCAGCTCCACGAGGAGAAATTCCCCACCCACAACGGTCATCCGGATCAGACCACAGGAGATCACACATTGGACCTTCATGAGGAACCTAATAACCACAGAATAACAAATAGCTGCCACTTACAAAGACACAAATATAGATTGCCTTTTTATTTCTTAAAACACAGGAGATCACACATTGTACCTTCATGAGGAACCTAATAACCACAGAATAACAAATAGCTGCCACTTACAAAGACACAAATATAGAGTGCCTTTTTATTTCTTAAAACACCCAGTAAGTCATCTACATCACAATGTCAACTACGTCAGCTAGTCAACCAACTCATTCAAAGAAATATAGAAGAAAATAAGAAACTATCAAAATGCTTGCCCAAATATACTAGCATTTATGGTGTAATATGTTCTTTAGCATACTCGTATTCATTCAAAGGTAACATCAAACTAAAAGATTCTCATAGATACAAAATAATTTATTTGGACACAGTAAAACATTGGCTCAAGCAACTTGCTTACAAATGGAACTGCAATACAACATGATAAATGCAGGCATACCTCCTGTATACGATCCAGGGCACGAATATTATCTAATGTGTCTAAAGATGGAGAGAGACCACCATGCAAGCAGAAGATCTGTAATGAAATAATTAAAGGTGATTAGATGAGACCTTGTAGATCATTGAAAGTAATATCATGTAGGTAATCATGCTAAGGCAGTGCTAAAGAATTAAAACCTGACTCTCGATCAAAGCTGTGAGAGGTAAATAATCAAAGAGGTCGGTGAAATATTTCCATATGTTTGCATTTCCATATTTCCTCAAACACTCGTCATAAAATCCATACCTGAAAAGAAATTATGCCGTTGAAAATAGCAACAGTAATGAAATATGACCATATACCACAAAAACAAAGTACAAGAACATAAGATTGTATCTTATGTCCCATTTTTCCTATCTAATATATTCTTTCAAGGATCCAGAGTTGGAATCATTGCATCTATTCATTATTTATAACATAAGAAGAAAGTTCAGTTTGCTCTTTCCTCCAACACTTATATTCAGTTCTACATATGATTGAAATGAGAGTTCTTACACTTGAGTTATCTGTCGACTCTCATGATTTCCTCTTAGAATTGTAATCCTATCTCTATATCGAACTTTGAGTGCCACCAAAAGAGTGACCGTTTCCACTGAGTAATATCCTCGATCTGCAAAATGCTCCATAAGGGTTAAAATATATATAGCAGTACTCTGATGCCTAGGAATAAAATAAAATTGAAGACAGAGGCAGAGGCAAACAATTTTACTTTACAAGCAGGATCCACAAAGGGAAGTTTGAATCAGATAAAATATTATCATCCAAACTGAATATTCAAAGAAAAACGTACAGAATTACAGTGAAATGGCAAGTTTACAAATCTAAAAATGTTTACCAAGTCTCAATCATCTATTTTCAGCCAATCTACTTCAATTTAAGAGCGTCCCTGACATATTCCATTCTAATGCTGGTAGCTCCAATACAATATCTATATAAACACTCGCCTTCAGGTTATATGCAACAATTTCAGACTTAACACTCGCATTCCTACCATTTCAAAGGTTCTAATTTTTTAAATTAACTTGACGTTCTGCATCTATAGAAACACCAACTTCTATCATTACCTAGTCCCAAGTCATAGTACCATAGGTGGCAACGCCGTGTTTTGCAAACGCCTTATAGAGAAAATTTTTGATCAAAGCATATCATTTTGTGCATGCAACGCAAGTACACTTGTGGGTGCACACAATTGAATATAGAGAACAAGCCCTCTCCGCAGTTTTAATAACTCGTTTAAATGCCATAAAAAATAATTCCCGATGACAGATCTTCAAAATTGAAGCTCTCAGGCTTGCAATCTGAAATCTTATATAAAGCTCAGAACTGAGTTACATAAAAAAAAATCGCTTTTTTCTCATTTCGAATTCACAACAAGAAATTCACAGGCAACCGACCTACGTAATCGCCCATAAAGAGGTAGTTGGTGTCTGGTATGCCGCCGCCGATACGAAAAAGCTCGACGAGATCGTGAAACTGGCCATGAATATCGCCGCAAACGGTGACAGGACACTTCACCGGCTGGACATTCCATTCCTCCACAAGGATCGCTCTCGCCTGCTCGCACAAGGTCTTCACTTCCGCTTCCGGCAATGGCTTGCACTGCATCAGATGCTCGATCTGACGGTCCAGATCGCTGTGAGACGGCATGGTTCCGGTGTCTTCTCTCCTCTTCCCCTTGCCAATTCACAAGTTTGATTCAATTGGTGATTGTTGGGCAGTCTAGCTCATGGCGCAGATTCCAAATTAGGGTTTTTTTTAGAGGGGGAAACACAGAAAAGAAAGGAAAAGAGTGGTGGTGTTAGTTATGTATTGTCATTTCTTGGGCAGAAGATTGGCATAATTTTGAAAATTTTCACTTTTAGCGCTGATTTTTGCTTTATTTTTATTTTGTACCCGTTATTTTGTATTTCCTTACAACGTAGCCCCAATTTGGTACGGACGGATTTATAGGGAATGAGTAAATAAGATTAGTGAAAAGGAAAGATTAAAATTGTGAATTGAATTCGAAATTTTAGGAGGTGGTTGGTTCGTACGAGAGAATGACAATATGAATGAGAATATATATAGTAAAGAATAAAAATGAATATTATCATTATAATTGTAATGGTTAGTTAATAGGAAGGAATGATTACCATTACTATTAATAATGATTGGTTTGTAAATAATAATGAGAAATAAAATTTTATTATATTTTAATTAATTATATATTGATTAATTATAATATTTTAATTAATGAATGATTTGTATTTTAATTAATTATATTGTAATTAATT
>JANSVB020000158.1:77124-89858 GCA_025504935.2 Erythroxylum haughtii | reverse complement strand
AAAAAACAATTGGATGAGTCAATTACACATGGCAGTTAGTCTAGGATTTCAATACGTGGCTGTTTGGTCTTGAGTCCATGTGTGTAACGTGTGTAGACTTGTAGAGGTTTGGTAACATTGCTACCCACCCCCAAAGGGCGCTTGTCCTCGAGCGCAAATTTAGGAAACTTGTAAGAAAAATCGTTAGCATTCTCCCATGAAGCATCTGTTGGAGAAGAATTACACCAATGGACTAAAATCTCAAGCTGTCCTGCCTTAATACGTTGATCTAAAACGGCCAGAGGTTGAAGAGGAACATTCGGTGGAGTTGGTGGCAGCACTGAAGTACAAGAATCTAGTCCTTCATGATATCGTTTGAGGGTGGAAACATGGAAAATAGGGTGTAGTTTAGAGTCTGTTGGAAAGTCTAGCTTATAAGCCATGGAACTGATTCGCTCAAGAAGCACAAAAGGTCCATAAAACTTGACTGAAAGTTTCTGACTTCTTCATTTAGCAACTGAACTTTGACGATAAGGTTGTAGACGAAGTAGAACCTTATCACCAACCTGAAATTCTAGGTGGCGGTGAGATTGGTCATAGTTGTGCTTCATTTTTTGTTGTGCTCGCTGTAGATTTTGCCGGAGTTGGTGCACCATCTCATCCCTAGTTTTAAGAGCAGTGTCCACTGCTTCAATGGAAGAGCTACCTGGCAGGTATGAAAGCAACCGAGGAGGCGGACAACCATACACTGTTTCAAAAGGAGTAGACTTTAGAGTTGAATGGTAACTTGTATTGTAGCAGAATTCAACCCAGGATAACCAGTCAATCCACTTGTTAGGATGAGCGCTTGTGAAGCAATGAAGATACATTTCAATGGTTCAGTTAACGACTTCCATTTGGCCATCCGATTGCGGATGATAAGCTGAACTGAAACATAATTTTGTTCCACACAAACGGAATAATTCCTTCCAAAACAAACTAGTGAAAGTCACATCGCGATCACTAACCATAGTTTCTGGCAACCTATGTAATTTAAAAATTTTGTCAAAGAAGGATCGTGCAACACTTACAGCGGTATATGGATGAAAGAGAGCAACAAAGTGGCCATATTTTGAAAATATGTCGATGACTACCAGTAGAACATTCTTTCCTCGTGAAGTAGGAATTCCTTCAATGAAATCAAGGGAAATATCAACCCAGACTTGAGTTGGAATCGAAAGAGGTTGTAGGAGACCAGCTGGCTGGAGTGTTTCTGTTTTGTGCCATTGACAAATATCACAGGCTCTGTCAAAATTTCGCACAATCTGCCTTAATCCTTGCCAATAAAAATCTCGAGTAATTCTGTGTAGCATTTTTTGATAACCTTCATGACCTTGGTTGTGGAGAGCACTAACCACCGTTTGAATGGATAGAGAATTAAGGGGAAGATAAACTTTATTTTTGTAAAAGAGTAACCCCTGCTTAAAACTCCACTTGTTTGCTGCCGTGCCCTTGTTGATTGCAGAGATTAGTTGCTGGACCTCCATAGAATCATGTTGTTTTCACTGTATCTCATCAAAAAGGCTAAGTTGTGGCATAGAAATTGCCATGAGAACAAATTGATCAGCATCTCTTCGTGATAGAGCATCAACAATTTTGTTGTTTTTACCAGCTTTGTATTCAACTGTAAAACAAAAAGCCATAAGTTTACTAACCCAATGTTGCTGAGATGATGGGAGAGTACGTTGGTCCAACAGAAACTTCAAAGTATAATGGTCTGTCCGCACAATGAATTTGCGACCCCAGAGATAGGGATGCCAATGTTTGATAGCTTTAACTAAGCCAATAAACTCTTTTTAATATGCTGGGAGGCTTTGATGTCGTATTGCCATAGATCGACTGAAATATGCCACTGGTTTATTTTGCTGTAACAGTACTGCTCCAATTCCTGTGTCTGAAGCATCACATTCAATAACAAATGTTAGCTCAAAATCTGGTAGAACCAAGATTGGAGTTGTCGTCATAGCCGTTTTCAATCTTTCAAAAGCAGTAACAACGTCGTCAGTCCAACAGAAAGAATTCTTCTGTAACATAGTGGTGAGAGGAGCGGCTATTGATCCGTAATTCTACACAGATTTTTGGTAGTAACCAGTTAGCCCTAAAAATCGCCTTAAGCCACGAATAGTGTTGGGTTTGGGCCACTCCATAATTGCCGAAATCTTGGACTGGTCTACCTGCACTCCATCTTGAGAAATAATGTGACCCAAATGAAAAACCTGAGTTTGAGCAAAAGTACACTTGGAGCGTTTGAGGAATAATTTATTTTGCGTCAACAGCTGAAACACTAGACGCAAATGGTGAAGATGTTCTGCCCACGTTCGACTAAAAACCAAAATATCGTCAAAGAAAACCAGAACAAATTTTCTTAAGTAAGCCTTAAATACCTCATTCATCAAGGCCTGAAAGGTTGAAGGAGCGTTGGAGAGTCCAAATGGCATTATCAAAAATTCAAAGTGACCATGATGTGTTCGAAATGCTGTTTTCTCAATATCCAGAGAATGCATTGCAACTTGGTAGTATCCGGATAATAAATCCAAGTTTGTGAAGAATTTAGCTCCTCCTAATTCTTCCAATAACTCATCAATCATCAGAATAGGGAACTTATCTTTGATTGTTTTGGCGTTTAATTCTCTGTAATCAACACATAAACGCCAAGAACCATCTGCTTTTGGAACTAAGATCACCAGGGAAGAGAAAGGTGAACGACTTGGTCGGATTATGCCTTGTTGTAACATGGCAGTACACTGTCGTTCAATCTCATCTTTCTGACCATGGGGATATCTATACGACCGAGCCACAACTGGCCCTGCTCTTGGTTCCAAGGGAATTTGATGATCACAAGACCTACTTGGAGGCAACCCTATTGGATAACTGAATAAAGAAACAAATTCAGCCAATAATTTCTGCAGCTGAATGTCCGTATCTTTGGATGTCTGTATAGCATTGAGTTCAGGTCGTACTGGAGGAGAGGGTGGATGTATGCCTCGCAATTCTATTAAATGTCCCTGTAGAAAAAAAGACATGCACATGACAGTAAAATCCTAAAGAATAGGTCCTAAGATGCGAAGCCAATTAACTCCTAAAACCACGTCAAAGTCAGTTAACGACAGGACAAATAAATCCACAGAAAAAGAATTAGATCCCAGCAGAATCGGAATTCCCTTACAGACACCTGGGCTGTTGATTTGTTCCCCATTAGCAACATTAACTTTCAAGCCATTCTTCTCATTAACTTCAACATTCAGTTCGGCTACCTTTGATGCAGATACAAAACTGTGAGTACTGCCAGAATCGATTAGAACTAAGACCTTGCCACCGTTCCAGCTGCCCACCAATCGCAAGGATTGGGGTTTCGAATTCCAGAAATTGCATGCAACCGAATCTCAGGTGGTAGTTCTAGATTCTGCACATCTGAAATTGTATCATCTGCATCTTCCGTTTCTTCCAAATCGATCCAGAACAATTTCTTACATTGATGACCGTGAACAAATGGCTCATCACAGTTAAAACATAGCCCTTTCTTTCTCCTTTTGTCCATCTCATCTTTAGTCAACCATTTTACCGAACGGTTCAGTTGGAGGTCTGGAATAAGAGCAGTGCGTCGATTGTCCCTAATCGCTGAAGAACGTGAGAACAATTTACGTTCATACAATCGTGACATGCTCATTGCGGTCACCAAATCCTTAGGTTGATGAAGTTCAACTTCCACAGCCTTAGAATCTTGCAATCTGCTGAGATAAAGCTAAACTTTCTGGTGTTGTGTAAGGACACCAGCACGAGACACCAGAATTTCAAAATTGTTATGATAATCCGCCACTGAGCCAATTTACTTAAGCTTTGCTAATTCTCCTAATTTATTGCTGCAGATTGGAGGACCAAATCGAATATTGCATTGGTGTGAGAATTCCTCCTAAGTCGGATTACGAACATCCTGCAACAGCTGCATATGCCATAATTGAGCAATTCCCTCTAAGTGATAGGAAGCTAAGCTTACCTTTTCTTCCTCGGTTGTTGATTGATGACAGAAAAAATGCTGACAACGGCTAAGCCAACCCAAAGGGTCTTCTAGCCCATTAAAGCGAGGGAAGTCAAGTTTTGTGAATTTTGGCACAATCGAGTTTCCTCCAGAATTTTCAGAAATTGTCGCACCAGAAGGTCCCTTATCTCTGCGTGATTTTGTTTGACTTTCAGCGCTTGAAGATAGCCCCTTCTTTGTCGATTCCAAGTCGAGAGATATGGCATCCATTTTAGCGTGAAGTTGTTCAACTTTCTCATTTCTCGACTAGTTTGCTTGCTGTTCTGCTAAGAGTAAGTTGAAGAGTTTGTTAAGCTGGTCTTGAACTGATTCGCCCATAACCTGGCTCTGATACCAATTTGTTATGGTCCCAGGTTAAAGATTTAGTTATGGGTCTTTCGGTCAAAGGCGTGGATGGTGTTTGAATGGGTAGGTTGAGTGTTTTCTTTTTGCGACCTATGTCAGTATGTTGGCTATGAATTCAGGCTCTAGAGAGGGAACTTGGAACCCCTTGAGACTAAGCACTCAAAGACTTAATTGAATTTTGGAAGCTGCTTCTGTCATTGATGTTATTGTTTAAATACCTAAGTGATGCATAACTACCTCCTACGTCATGGAGCATTACTTCTAAGTGGAGGAACACCCTCCTACAACTCGGACCAACTAAAAGAAAATGGAGGAACTCCCTTATACAAAACAGGAATCACAACTCAAAAAGAAATAACTGAATACATAAACTTAATAAAAAACAATTGGATGAGTCAATTACACATGGCAGTTAGTCTAGGATTTCAATACATGGCTGTTTGGTCTTGAGTCCATGTGTGTAACGTATGTAGATTCGTAGAGGTTTGGTAACACTTTCCCACATGATCGTCAACCAACAGTCTAGTTCTTGAACACCTTACGACTATCGCAGTATTTAACTCTCACACTCTAAAGAAACAATGAAAGCAATAATAATGGAAACAATAGAAGCAAAGAAGAGATATAGCAATAATGTTAAACCTTTATTACTTTCCTTAAAGTATACAAAGGAATGCTCTTTCAATTCTGTGTAAGGAGCAAGACTCAAATGAGCTATATATAGGTATTAAGGCTTGGGGAACGAGTTAGAATCCTAACAGAACTCTGCTAACTATGATCACATCTTATTCTATTAGATTACATCATTATCTTATAAGATAACGTCCTCATCTAAATAGGACTCTATTCGATAAAATTTATCCACATCCCAACTAATAAAATAAAAGATTACACATGATTTATCCCTATCTACGAAGATGTCCACTGTCTTCAGATGATCCTCCCGCGTGGTCTTTATCCTTTAGTGCTAGTGTTTATCCTCCGTGATCTTATCCACCACATCATCCAAGATCCACACGATCTCTATCTGTTGAGGACAAGTCATCCAAATCAAAGCCAGTCATAGCACACCAGTCCGATCTAATGCTTACTCATATCAACTCCATTAGCTATGGTTCATCCATTTGAGCACCCATTAAGTTCTTAGTCCATTAAGAACTTAGCCTTAACTAAGTCAGCTTATACACGGTCCAAAACTTGCAACATGCTTGATCTAACGTGTTATGTGACCTTGGAGCTGTGTCATGCGAGTGATCCAGCTAACTTTCTACCTAAGGTTTCATATCCAGCTAGTTGTGAAGTGCTTTCATATGCTAAGGGGCTGACAGTAACATAAGTACAAATACATTGTGGGATTTTGCATAGTTCTTTGTGAAAAGAGGAATCATAGATGCAAAATCTAGCGATTAGAAATGATTTGGGATATAATGAGATCTTCAGTGATGTTACATTAGTTTGATGGTGACTTAATGTAACGATCCTCGCTCATATCTTTCTCGTATGGTCGGCTGCTCCATTTCCTATATGACAGTGAGAATGAATATTTGAGATTGAGAAATACATGTGTTGCTATGAACAAAGCATTTGTTGCTGCGAACAGGCATGTATTGCTCTTTCTAAAGCATGTGTTGCCAATAAAACATATGTTGTTGCCAATGTGTACAAGTCGGAGATGTAACAAAATAGTGCAAATAGTATGTTCACATTGGCACAAGTAAATCAAAGTGGACAAGTAATCTTGGTTTTATAAGAAAAGCAAAGCCAACAAATAATTGGTTACTTATGGGACTGTCTAACTCTCTTTTTATCGACATAAGTTGCTAAAGAGAGCATGAATTTTCGCCACTTATCCCATCCACACATTTCACACTCTTAAACATTTAGTTTTCCCTCATATTTTTATCTTTTAGAGCCACCATCTACTAAAATAAAGATTTGGGGCGTGAATTAGTGTCAGTAACTTTGGTAGTTGCTCGTAGCATAGAGAAAAGGCAAATTCGAGCTACATTAGAGCCATTAGATGGTGGTTCTAAGCGATAAAAATATAGGGGAGAACTCAATATTTGAGAGTGTTAAATGTGTGGGAGAGAGAAGTAACAAAAATTTACGCTCTCTTTAGCAACTTATTATGATAAAAAAGGAGTTAGATACTGCCACAAGTAACCAATTATTTGTTGGCTTTGCTTTTCTTGTAAGACCAAACTTACTTGTCCACTATCATTTATTTGTGTCAATATCGACATACTATTTGCACTATTTTGCTACATAAATTCTGATAGCTACTAAGAAAAAAGGGTAGATTCGAACTATATTGGAATCAGTGGAGCATAAGGTAGACTTATAAAGCAAGCAAGCCCAAGGTATAATAGACTTTGTCATATTTGAGAGGTACCTTCCTTCATCTATAATCAATCAATCAATCAGCTCTTTGCACTGTAGTTTTAAACAAGAGGATGTACAACTTTTGATCCATTGAGAAATATAGAAATCCACCAACTGAATGTGTCACAAAAGACCCGAAACTTGTCCCAACTATGCAGTGCCATGCCGGACCATACATGGCATCAAATTCCTACAAAAAAGGAAAGGAAATAAGAATTCACAAAACACAACCCTTCAAGCCTATCGATTATCAGGGACTTAGAAACCACTTCGCAGAGCCATGAAAGGAATCTTCTTTATTTAAGAAACTATAATCTCAACGTGATCATTGGATAAGGATAGAACCTTTTTGAGAGTGAGCGCAAGGGTCTTGGAGGTGAACTTCTCAAGACTATCGTGAGTCCTCCTTGCACAGTCAACAGCATGGATCTGCATAAATGGAGGCATGTCAACTGAAACCACTTTGGCACCACAATTTGCAAGAGCATCTGCCAACTCTATATGTAATCCACCAAAGGAACTCCTTCTGCCGCCACCTAAAGAAACTGACATCCTCTTAATATCAAGCGCTTCAAATGGAACCCTCACTTCCTTACACTTCTTCCCCGAGGCCAAACTTTCCTTCCTTTGCATTTCATTGACTAGAAATTGCCGGAGTTTCTTCTTCTCCACCAATTCTCGAGGTGCTGATTTCTCGACCTTCTCTTTAGACCCTTCCTTTGCAGTTGTTACTTTCCTCTCCTTCTCAACCTTTGAATCAATTGGTTTGTGCTGCTGGTGCTTTCCTTTGACAACCAAATATTTAGAACTATCATAATCAGCCGAAACAGTCAACGCTTTGGCTTGCAAATAGGGGCCAACACTTGATGGGGTTTGGTTCTTGATGGGTTTATGGGAACTTGTACTGGTTTTGTGACGTGGGTTTGGTTTGGATAATTGGTTTGACAAGGATTTAGAAGGTAAAATAGACCCTAGGATTTTGGTGGTTGGGAGGGTTGAGTTGCGTCTTTTGTGAGTGGGATCCATGGACGATGGAAGTATGAGATCTGGCTCCGGCTCCGGAGATGGTTAGGTAAGTCTGTGAGTAGTACGATGTGCCATTCTATTTGCTTGCTGGCTATGGGGTTGGAGGGAATGATTGAGGGGGTTGTTTGTGAAGTGGGATGTGTTAGCGACATGTGTGGTTAGATCTGGTGTTGTCTTTTTCTAACATATGCCGTGAAGAGAGGAGATTAGAACCTGATTGACGGTTGACCTCATTTCTATTGGCAGCAAAGACGTGGAATGAAAACAGGGAGAAAAACAAAAGAATTAAAACTGGCAGACACTTGCACAAACTTGCATCCTATAAAACTTTTTCCTACGATCAGCTGAGGCTTTAAAGAGGAGATATCCTAAAATTGTAAAATCGAATTACTTCAGGTGAAAGTAAGAGAAGGGAATAAACTTGGCAATTTGAAACTTAGTTTATCGTTTTATCTATTCAAAAATTACTAAAAGGGCAATAATAGAAATATTTTACTCAAAACATAAAATTATTAAATTATTATACATACCTAAAAATTTAGCTAATACACAAAAGTTATTTTACATTGCCATGTTATGGCCTTTCATACTAAATTTGATTACTAAACCACAAAGTTGGAAGAAGTTTCAAAACTTACAAAGTTGGCATGAGCAACATCGCACATAATACTAGTAATCATTGATATCTCTATTTACAATAGATCCTACCCCACATTCGTTGAATCGTTCTAGAAACCATTGGACTAGCAAAACAGAGGGACTCCAGCTCGTGATGGGAGCAATTTTAAAAGTCCTATCTTTCAGCCAGTATGCAGCCATGAAATAAAAATGAGCCTACGAGAGTTTTATGCGTCCACTGAGCCGTCAGAAGACCGTACTTCCAAAGAATATCCGAATTTCATGAAAGACCTAGAAGCCATATCATCATGTTAGTGCAAATCCCTAATTCCATGGACTTGGTTGTCGAGCATCTCTAAATGCTGAAGTGCCACCAGATGTAGCTGGGGAAGGGGAAGATGCAATGTAACTTATACCTGATACAGATACGGCAGGCAATTTTCCAGGATGTCCCTGATGCCCTGTGGGAGCAAAGCGTGATGGACTAACATTTGTTCCTAAACTTGATCGGGAGGGATGTGGAACCTGCAAGTGATAATTGAAAATAAACATTTTGTCTTGCAACCAGACGAAATTGTTGACATCCATAGAAGCAATTCGAAGCTCTCGAGAATTAACACTAACCAAAATCATGCATTTGCATCCATTTCGGGGGCACACTAGGAATGAGCACTTTTTGCAAGCGGAGTAATAGGAACAAGAGACCTTTTTTTTTTTTCTGGTTTTGATAGGTGAAACACACAATTGACTTGAAGCACACATAATCAGGCTACTGCTGAACTCAGATGCCAAACTTAAATGCAATTCTATTTCTCATGGAAAAGAAACAACAGTATATATGGCTTTTATTACATACAAGTACGTCAGTCTCAAACAAACATGCTAGTCTCAGTGTTCTAATCCTACAATCAAGACCTTGTTCTCCAACTACCAAGTTGCCAAGGGAAGCAGCAGTGAAGTCCAAATTCTGTCCTGGCTATTGGTGGACTACAGGCAATTATTATCGATATGTAATGTCCTCCCCGACTTTGTAAGCTGGGATTAAAAACCAAGATCTTGCCTAATGAGAAGGTAAATCAAGATTTTCCAGACTTTAAATCTGAACAAGATTACATCTATGCATATCCATCCAAACTAGATTCTCAACCTACAACACCCACCTACAAGCACCTTATTTTTTAGTGTTTAAATAAATCCACACAGCTCAGCATATGAAAAGATAAAGGATATGATGCAAATCAGAAGGATCGATTGAAACTATGAAGGGCATTAGTATTACCACATTGTGTTGGAAGTAGAGTGGTCTCTTATAGGGTGATTCTGACGATGGGGATGTACTGCTCATGTGATGAATATGACGAGAATGGATGTTGGGATTTGAAATATCTTCTATTTCTCCTCCTTCTATATCAAAGCCAAGATTTGCTTCTGAGCCCATCCTAGGAGTGCCTTGCCTTACGACTGAACCAGAATCATTAGTTACATCTAATTGAAATGGAACAGACGGACACGAGAATGGATGTTGGGATTTGAAATATCTTCCATTTCTCCTCCTTCTATATCACCGCCAAGATTTGCTTCTGAGCCCATCCTGGGAGTGACTTGCCTTATGATTGAACCAGAATCATTAGTTACATCTAACTGAAACGGAATAGACGGACGGTTCACCATTCCTTGCATACTATGACGTCTCTTTAATTCCTCCTCTGTATTCAAGATCTTTCAAATAACAAGAATAACTTCCAAATTCCCAGAAATTCTCAAAAACTATAACAAAAAGATTGCAACTCTAGAAACAACCGAGGAAGTACCTCGACTTGGGTTTTGTCCTGTGAAGATGAACAAGAGTTTTCTAGAAGAATCGGAAAAGCTGTGAAACTACGAGATCTGATGGCAACTACCAACATTTGGTTTCCCTTTACAAAGGGGTCAAGTTGGGTTTAAAATTGAAGAAACAAGCAATTACCGGCGAAAAAAGTTGTGGGGAAGGTTGTGCTTAACGATTCAACGCAGCCGACCGATAAATGTTGGAGAAAACAGTCGACACTGTGAAGAGCCAGAGCCAAAGACGAGCGTGAACCAAACCATACCAGAGAGTGGAGAAAAGAGACAAGAGCGTGAAGAGGAAGAGACAACCGATGGGCGTGAGTGAGAGCAAACAGGGCATGCGCGGAATAGGTCAGGATAAAGGGTATACAGGATGTTTATTCTGTGGGTTTTTTTAAAACCAAACATAGAATTCCTAATAATTAGGAATGGATAGGAAATAGAATAATTATTACCATGAATCAAACATACCACAGTTTCCAATACCAACTTTAATAAAAAGCAACAATCTAACATTCATGAAGATTAATGATACATCAGCTAATTAAAAAAGATTCAAATTGAAATTAATTAAGGAAGATTCAAAGCATAATAAGAAAGATAAGAACAACTCTTTAACATGCATATGGGTATTCTAAAATAAAATAAGTTTGTGCTTTTATTTTTGTACAAAGTGCAAAAGTTACATATAACGTTAACCAAAGACTTACTGAACTCACCAGTAAAGTACGCTATTAATCCGAGTTGTGGTTAAACACAGGAAGTATTCCTCCTCGATTCCTCATAGCTGTACGAAGAAATTTACTCCTAAAGGAGACATAAACCGAATTGATGAACATCTCAATTGTGTTGAAGAGAAGCTGAGGAGCCACCGAAACAATGATACAGATTCCAAACAAGAATATTCGGATTGAGCTTGGAAAGATCATTGAAGCGAGAGAAATATCATTAAATTTTTTTAGAAGTTGGGAAAGAAATTAGACTTTTTATTAAGTCTTATTTAGATGTCGTGCTACATAGTTTCAATCCGAAAAAATAGAGCTATTGCTCCAACGTTGTCTTAAGTTGTCTTTTTCATTAAGTTGTCTTTTAGAAGGGAAGGGTCTCTATCTATAGCTTCCCTCGCATCAATGATCTTTCCAAGCTCAATCCGAAAAAGCTATCGGTCCAAAGGATTTCATTGTTCTCCTCATGGGTTATCACAGCAAGTGCATTATCCTCTTCTAGGGTTGCCATCTTGTTTCAGAAAGTGAAGTGCCTATTTTACAAGTAAAATGAACCCAACAGAAATTGGAGTAAATGGTTTGCCCCATCATTGAACTTAAATGAAATACCGATACTTGATACAAAAGCTTGATCACATAAGTACTAAGATATCAACAAAATTCCAACTTGAGATGACCTATTGCAACATAGAACACCTTCGGGACAAAAATCAAAATTTGGCATTTAAAACACAAAAGAAGAACCAAGAGAAATATACTTGTGGTTAACATTTCCTACCAAAGTTGAAGACTTTCTGCTAGATTTTGTTCAACATAACAGGCAAAGATCAGTCAACTGAAACCTTTCCACTTTCCTACTCATATCATTTATCATTCAAGCATAGGGAAACATCATTTGCCAAATCATTATTCTTTTCTCAACAAACCATCACACTAAGGATATGAAACATATTGTTAAAGGTATGAAATGAGAAATATTACAGAGAGAACTGATCTACTGCTATCCTAAGAGGTACATGCGTGTATTTATAACCAAGTAACAGGACAAGGACGAAGGAAAGCTCAAGCTTATTCTGAACAACGAAAGACCTTAACTTTGTTGTCTATGGCTAAACACTAAAGGCCTCAAGTAAAGACACAGCAGAGAGGAAGAACTCCACAGTCCACACAGTTTAGTGAACCAGCAGACCATAGCAGATACATGGGCCAGGACCATAGTCTACGAAGCTGTGTTGCCAACGATTTGAACGAAGTTTAAACATCGGCCACATAGTACAGGGGCTTGTGAGCATTCAGACAATTATAGATGCGACCCACACTTGACACTTCCCTATGAACAGGCTAAAAAAGGGTCAAAAGAAGGAAAAACAGATCTGGAGTTTCGATTCAGGTAGCTTGGGCTTCGAAATAATTTTACATAAAAAGCAACAACAAGCCCAGATGAGATCACAAAAACAAGAAGGAGAAAGTAATTTCAACGTAAAATCACCATCCGAAATTCAAAAATGGCGCTCAGATCTCACTGAACTCAAACCAGCGACACCATGGACAACGGAATGCGAACTTGAACTTAACAATCACAAAAAAAGTTAAAGATTGCAACTTTCGTGATTCTATACGAAGTTTAAAATCAACCACTAAAGAATTAATGAATAGGAGGACTCCCACCAGAAAAAACCACCATCGAAACCACGGACAGACTCAAGTACCAACCAATAAAAAAGCAAACAAATTCGAAACCAGAAAAAACTCGAAGA
>JANSVB020000157.1:290904-307120 GCA_025504935.2 Erythroxylum haughtii | reverse complement strand
CACACACACACACACACACACACACACACACACACACACACACACACACACACACACACACACACACACATATATATCAACAAATACTTGTTATTTTATTAATATTGGTTACATATTAAATTTCTTTCTATAATCACATCAACCCTAAATAATTTTATAAATTATTTTTATATATTATAAAAATTAATAAAACACAATGTTTTGATCAGATAAGAGGTTTAAAATTTAAAAGGTTCAAACGATATTATACTGTCATAAAATCGATTAAAGATTAGATAAAATTAAAACGATAATCTTCTTATTATATGTTCCAATAAATCACTTGATTGTAGGTAATATCAATATGAAAAAAAAATCATAATTTTCATACCATTTATAGTTAATATTATATAAATTACTCTTATACATGACAAAAATCATTAAAATAATAATTACATAGCTGATTCTTATCCATATATCTCAATGAATCACTATTTCATTGGAAATTTCGGTTTAGAGAATCATGACTTTATAATTTTTATGATTAATATTGTATTAATTACCTTATACATTTAATCACTTAATCCATTATTATCAATTTATCCTAATGGACCCAAGCATAGTGGAACATCCAATTGCAGCCAAATTTTTGGCTTTGTGTATCCAAGAGAGCATGCTCAAGATCATCTCTTTTACATTCTTGAGAATAGAATCAAGAGATAGTGACTTACTTGTCAGCAAGCAAAAGTTAAAAAAAAAAGAAGAGTTATGAGAAAAGCATGTCAAAAAAAGAATAACTTAGTGTTTTCATCATTAAAGATGCAATGCAGAATAATCCATTTTAGTGTTAATTAATTAGCTTTTGATTACTCTAATACTTCTCTTAATCTACTGTTCTTGTAATTGGATAAGAGCATCTGATGCAATACAAAGATTCCCCAGGTGCAATTTTAAGAATCTAAAAACATATATAAAGTAATAAAAAAGAAATTATATTTATAAAAAAATATTATTTAATTGTCATTAATGTCCATCAAATTAGAAAATTATCAAACCCTAATTATTTTTTTTATTTTTTCAAAGTAGTACAAGCAAGATAAGAATGATTCCAATTGGAACAACATACAAAAATGAAAAGTCAACCCATATATGCATCAGACGTCAGGATTCTACTACCATGCAAATCACGAAATTCTGAAAGAAACTGAAACAACTTGGGGAATAATACATGATCTCTTGGTGGAATTGGATTTTTCTCATTTCGATCTGTAGAATATTGATCAGATTACAACATTACACATTAAAATATTCCCAGAACCAGAAACCATATGGAAAAAGAAAGGAAAAAGAGGTACAAAAACACAAGAAAACCCCATAAATTATATATAGTTAAGCATCAGGAAAAAAAGGGTTATGGGGATGAAAAAGAGAAGGGAGAAAAAAAGGGCATCCCCCATTTTAATCACTAGTTGATCAAGCTTTTGGTTGAGCTTTCATAGAGAGTTCAGGCATAGGAATACTAATGGGGACTACAGTAAGCTTGTTGTTAGCTGCTGCTTTCTGCAACTCTACTTCATTAGCTTCAATATCATCCATTACTGAACTTCCATTTCCTTGAACACCCTTTACTGGATCTTCTATTTCCTCTGGATCCTCCATTTTTTCTTTGTGTTTTCCCCACAGGACTGAGTAAAGTCCCATTACTATTAAGATTGCACCAAGAACACTGCAAGGAATGGAAACCGGAGATGAGTAGGGTTGATTAGTTGATGAATTAATAGTGATTATAGTATTGCAGACATGAACTTAATCACAGAATCTGCATGTACTTCATGAAATGATTCTGATAAGTATGAAAGTGAACACCATTATCATGCAACTTAGGAGATTAAGATGCTATATGAAATAGTGGCTATAGTACTAGCCACAAGGATATAAGATACTAGAATATTAAATATGGTTGATTAGAATTTCGACATTCGTGATTTTTAGTGGTCATTATTATTAGATAAATTGATTTTTATGGAACATATTTTATTGAATAGGGACAAAGAATTTACCCTCCAAGGTATATCTTTTCCGCTAAGATGAAAGAGCCCATGATGGCTACAATGATCATCATGAGTGGACTAAAGGCTGTGGCAAAAACTGGACCTTTCTTCTTAATCACCAGACCTTGAACATAGTAAGAAATGCTTGATGTCACAATCCCCTATATGATCAGAAAACAAGGAAAAATTTATCAGATTCCATAGTTTAACAACATGAACACAGATCACGAGATTTGACAAGAGTGAAAATTTTACAGCATAAGCAGCAGCAAGGAGGTTCATGTCCCAGCCAACTCTCCAGACATTGGCTTTGTGCTCCATAACAAATGTTACTGCTATAGCTTGGACGGTGCCCGTAAAGCAAACAAGTGATGTGAGGGAGAGCTGATGGTTCTTGTAGGTCTCCAAAGCTTTGGTCTGTCAAATCAAATCAACACAGTCCCATAATTTAGGAACAACAGTGAGAATCATAGTATGTTTCTGCTCTTTTTTCTTCTGTTAGTGATTGACTTACTTGCAGAACAAACAGTGAGGCCCAGGCAAGAGTGGCAATGATAAGGAGGATTGAGCCAATGAACCATTCTTTGTCTGAGTTCTGTGATGAGGCACTGACATTGGATTTATGAAGATGAGCATTCTTAGACCAGAACATCTCAACAATAGGACCTTTGTATAAGGTCATCAACATTGCTCCTGCTACTGTTACTGCTGTTCCAACCATCTTTGCTTGACATCTAACCCTCTTCATGTCAACTTTCTCCATCCTAAATTAACAGGATGAGATCAGTTTCAGAAATTTTTAGAATTCCAATGAACAAACACATACTTTTGATCTCGTATCAGTTGTTAAAATCACCTGCATATGATTGCCATAACAAATGTCATGGCAGGAAGCATGTTGCTCATTGCACATGAGAAAGTTGGAGACGTGAATTTCAACCCAGCATAATAAAAATTCTGATCAATCACAGGTCTGTCAAGAAAGTGAACAGATGTGATAGAGTTAAGCAGCAGAACTCGTGCAACAAACCAGTGCATGAAGGATTTTATGGGACACTAACCCAAGAAGGCCAAGAACAAAAATCTGCATAAAGATTGGGAAGGTGATCTTCGGCTGGTGCTTCCTGCAACATTAATGGAAGATCAACTTCGCATAAAAAAGCAAAACAGCCATATTCAAGCACGAGTCATGATTCTTTACCTCTCGAAGATCAAAGCAAATGGAGCTATAACAGCAGTTGCAATGGCGTGACGATAGACCACGAGCACATAGTGGCTCATGCCTCGGTTGAGTGACACTTTTGTGATAATGTTCATGCCGGCATAGCCGAACTGCAGAGAGATCATGGCAAAGTAGGGTTTAGAAGTTTCAAGGAACTTGTTGCACCCTCTCAGCTTCTCCATTTTCAGAGGTTCGAGATGAGATTATTGAAGTTATAGGGAACGAAAAAAGGAAGGAAAAGAAGAGAGGAAGAATCTAATCAAAGAAAGGCTCTTAAGTTTCTCCCTAGGGGATACACATTTATTTATACTAGTTTCAGACATGTCTGTGTGTACTGTGCTATGCATGAGAAGGTGAAAGCAACATCTTAATGAAGGAAGATGACAAGAACTGGTGAATCATCAAACCAATTGGATCGAATCTGGAGGCTTGTAAATTCTGTGTTGTTTTGTTTACTGGGAGAGAGAGGGATATGCCTGGCAGACGAGTAGTGGGTGTCTGAGTCACTTCCATAGCATGCTTGATTATGATGTAATATGATGTTTATGTAAGAGATTCTTGGATAAATTTACCATTTCTAAATCATTATTATTAACTTAATTGGTCTGATTAGAATCAAACTTACCACTCAGATTAGTAGTTCATTTGATCAGATTAGGAGTGGATCAAGTAACTATTTGATATGATAATGAAGCTTTAAGATATATACTTTTTGCTATTATTTTCTTGATTATTTGAAGAAAATATTATTACCCTTAAAATTGTTTATTTGAGACTATATAATTGCAAGTTCGAACATGAGAAGCAGTCTCTTGGTAAAAATTATAAAAGAAAAGTTGCGTATATTAATGACCCTCCTCCAACGTGACTTGACTTATAAATAAACTTGAAAATTATATGATATTAATTATGATTTAATTATATGTGATCAACCTTATGATAAATAGTTCATTATAGGGAATACAAGGTAAGAAAATAGATAGGTAAAGAGGGATGAAGGTAGGTAAAGCAAAGATATGCTCGTGGTCCCCAAAGAATTATATACTCATGCAAATATACCATGACGTAGCCATAGCTTGATCACCATACAACCATGTGAATCCACCAAGCAACATGAAAGATTCATTTTTTTTTTAATTTTCACATTATAAAGTCAAGTCATCTTATAATAAGATTCTTGTTAATCTAGATGCATGAAAATAACATACACAATAACAATAACAATATTCAGTAAAAATCTTGCTGACATGTAAAGTTTAGAAAAATCATATAGTACATAACTTTACTTCTAACTAGTAAAGAGGCTATTTTTAAATGACCTACACACATATATATGTTCTATCAAGTATGGTGGAGGTTCCCCTCCTAACTACTTTCTAAAGTCACCATATATTCCCATGAATCTCAACCTAAACATATCCAGAGAGATGAAGAAGAAGAAAGAATTAGGTTTCATGACAACATATATGATTTTGGCGGTGATCTTAGAATAAACTCATAAAGCAACGCATATATTCGGCGGCCTAGCAATGACCTTTATTGCAAGTTTTTGTTTGATTTTTCCTTATCAAAATATGCATTGTCGTGTCCATATGCAATGGAACATATGTTCAGACATGAAAGTACTCTAATGGTAGAATTGGCTGGCTGTTACTTTTATGTAAAGTACTATAATGGCAGAGTTGGTTGTCGGCCAGCAAATTATAACCTTAAATCTAAACTCAAAGATAATCCTACGAATGGAGAAGCTTAATGAGTTCCTTCTTGATTAGGAGATTAATGAGGGTAATTAAGAGAACCAGCTATGTATGAAAAGGATGTTTAATTAGGAATATAGTTCATTTACTCTTTTTAATTATTCCAATAGATCTTTAACTAAAATATGTATTTCACATGACAAAGCTATCAATTACTTAGGAGGCGGTTGGTTCGAAAATAATAATAGAAATGAGAATGAATATAATAAAAAAATGAAAATGAATATTATCATTATAATTATGATGGTTGGTTAAAAGGAATGAATGATTATCATTACCACTGATAGTGGTTGGTTTGTACAAATATTAAGAAATAAAAATTTATTATAATAAATTAATTATATTTTTAATTAATTAATTAATTATATTTTAATTCATTAATAATTAAAATATAATTATTAATGAATGAATTAATTATATTTTAATTAATTATATTGTAACTAATTAATAATATTTTAATTAATAAATACTTATATTGTAACTAATTAATTATATTTTAATTAATTATATTTTAATTAATTAATTACAATATTTTAATTAATTATATCGTAGTTAATTAATTATTAATGCTATTTTAATTAATTATATTGTAATTAATTAATTACAATATTTTAATTAATTAATAATTCATTTCTGTTGCAATATTTTAAATATACCGTTGCAAATTATCGATGAAAAATTCATTTCTGTTGGTAAAGTTGACGGAAAATTTTCGTTTAGCAACGGTACTAATATTCGTAGGTAAATATGGAGGAAAATCATTTCGGTAAATTTTGCGATGGACTTTAGCGATGGTATAAGATTCCTATCAGTAAAGGATTTAGCAACGGTATAAGATATCCGTTGGTAAAATTGACAGAGAAATTTTCGTTTAGTGACGGTACTAATATCCATCGCTAAATATGGAGGAAAATCATCCCGAAAAATTTTACGATAGACACGTTATATTTCATTTACCTCTTTTAATTATTGATTAGAAATTTAACTTATACATGTATTTCATGTCAAAAAGTTTGAATTTTCATTATAAATTCACTTATGAAGGAACACTTATGAAAAAAAACAAAACTAATGTATAATAATACCATCTAAAGTAAACACAAATGTATAAGTTACATATCCAAACTTGCTAATTAGAATAAATAAAAGTAGGAGAAGAACATCTAGAAATGAACAAAAAGTAAGGTGACGCAAAGAGCTTTGGGGGCATGTATAAATGAGTGAAGTCACCTTGAAAAGAAGTATTGCAAACACAAAACTTGCAAGTGGAGCACCATCAAAATGGGCATCTAATCACCCCCAATCATCTCAAATGATTCGTCACTAGTAGGACACACACACACCATTCCCATATCATCCAATCCAACAACAAAAACCCTAATTTTGGACTTTTGTTCAGTACTCAAGTTTCTCTGTATCACAACTAGGACACACCATTGCCATATCCAACAACAAACAGTATTCTAATCTATGTGAAGATTTGAATTATAATCCAATTTAGTTAAATTTTATGTGAAGATTGATGAGTTGACGTATATTATGTGAGCATTTAAGCGTGCAATTTAGATTAATTGTAGTGCCTCATTCACCACCAGACAAGATGGAATGCAACTTCTTTAGTGTGTTTGCTTCATTTTTCACATATCAAGTTGACAGGAAAGATTGAAAGGTGATGGGCCTAGTCCTAGCCACCCGTCCAGTGGCGGATCTACCACTTGCCCACTTACTCTAACAAATCTTTTATAAAAAGATTATTATTTTAAATTTTGCTCTCATAAAAAAATAAAATTTTATTCATATTAAAATTTTGCCTTCATTAAAAATAAAATTTTGACCCCACTTAAAAAAAATTTTGAATCCGCCCCTGTACCCGTCTGTAACGTCAGGAATGATTTAGAGTAAGAAACATAACATTGTATTATAATTTGAAAACTTTAGAAAAACCCTTTCATTTTTCTTGTGTTTTTCAATGTTTCTAAAAAAATACATGCTTTTAAATTTTGGATAAAAATATTAGCCAAACATACATGACATGAATATCATAAGTATACGAATCAAATGCTACTTATATAATTTCACTCTTAAACTTGGATCAAGCTAATTATACTCAACATAAACTAACAGTTTATTATAATTATCATACATTAGTAATTTAACTCGAAATTAATTAGTTTCATCGAACTTAAAATTGGGTTACATTACTATAACAATAACATTTGATTAGTCTATATATATATATATATAAAAGATGTTTCTTATCACGTGCATTTCGTAATTATTTTTTAATTGAAGTATAAGAAAAGATATTTTTTTTGAAAAAAATGAAAATTAAGAATTTTTCTAAAATTTCTTAAACCACAAAAAAGCGAATATCTTCTACTAAAAATTCTATATAATTAGTGGAAGGATCAAAGAAGGATAGTATAGAGCGGATCTGTGTGTGTGTTACATGTGAGAACTAACATAAAATTCAAAGTGGGCAAGTGCGAAAGTTTTGCAGGGAGGAGTGGGAGGCAATGAATCTGTCCCACGAGAGTACTGTATGTGTTGGAAATTCTCAGGCAGCTTTTGATAGTTGAGGAACAACTTAAAAAGTTATTCTTGTTCTTTCGTCTTCTTCTTCTTCTTCTTCTTAATTCTTTTTCATCATGTGATAATCTCTTTTAGCATTCATAATCCCATTTAATTACAACCTAATTTTGGAGTTCAAATGAATTAAGCAAGAAAATTGTAAATATTTCTTCTTAATCTTTTACTATTTTATTCCAAATCTGCCTAATATTTAGGTTTATATATGTTTTTGAAGTGATCTCAAATGGGTTGATTTTATTTTAACATATATAATATTAGATTTACGATTTCACTATTAAACGACAATAAGTTTGGTTTAATTCAATTAAAAATTAATATAATTGATTAATTTTAAATTAACTCAAATCAAATCTAAACTCTTATCTTTAAGTTATATATAATAGGCATTTATGGATCGATCTATTAAAGTTATACCTAAATCTATGATAGTGTTGATTAGGATTGATTCCCTCCTTACCTTTTATTCTTTTAATGTTTTTCCCTAATGGTTCAGGAACTCATTTATGTGATAATTTTCTGATCTTACAAAAAATTGTCTTTTGATGTATTGGATTTCAAAGGAGAGAAGCAAAGAGTCTTAGATTCATTTGAAGCCAACTCTTTAATACCTAATAACCATCATCTTATACTCTTTTCGATAAATTCAAACTCATAAGTGACATGAGCCATTAAATAATCTAACAATATACCGTTCAACTATGATTTTTTGCTTGATTTTTATTTTTATTTCGAACTCTTTTAGAGACGAGTTAAACAATAACATGAACATAGTCACAATGTAGTTTAGGGTTTCATGACCACATAAAATGCTAAAAAGCAAACGAGAGAGGTGTCCATTTAGTTGCAAAAATTTGTGAAATATCTTTGTGTGAAATGATCAACATCTAATTATGAGACCCCCAAAAAAAACAAAGAGCCATCTGCAATTTCTTGAATTGCTAGAGACACCTGGTTATTGTGGCAACCTGATATTGTCCATTGAAGGAAACAAGTTTTATTGGAAACTTGACATCATCACTTCCACTGCCTCAGGAAATTCCTTTCCCTCTTTTAAAAGTGTGCAAAGACATCATATCAAGATTCCTTTGTGCCCAACTTTTCATTGTTCCTTCCACACCATAACCCTTTAGTTTTGATGAATTATTACCTCAGTACTTGTTTTTAATAATGAATATCATAATTGGTTTTTTAATAAATTATTTGACAAGTTAATAATTCAGAATGAAAGGAAAGTTGTAATTTAGTTAACATTTTAAGTTTAATATGTTTCTACTTTTAATTCATTATTTTACAAAATATTAAAATGAAAGGCAATCTTTTCCTCTGACTCAAATTTATGTTTAAAATGACTCTTATTTAATATTAAAATACTTGAATTTGAATTTCATATTTAGTATTTTTCAAATAAATTATTTGATAAGTCAACAATTTGTAATTAAATTACAAATTCAATTTAATTAACATTTATAAGTCTAATATTTCCACTTTCAATTTGTTATTTTTCAAAACATAAAAGTAAAAAGGCAAAATTTTAAGTGCAACTAAGAATATTTGAAATGATTCTCATTTAGTATTACACACTTCAATTTGAGTTGAAAAGAGAAATCAACAAAGTCATTTTTAGGTAAAGAAGCTATTGCAAGATGTCTCCATAGTTTTTGATCTGGATGTAATTTTCTTCTAAAGAAATTGATTTATGTCCATACTCTTATATGTATACACATTATAATATACATATAAGAGTATACTTCTTTGCATTATAATATAAACTCACACATACAAATTAGTGGTACTTTTTGAACCATGCACGGGCATATAAATCATAAGAAATTCATTTGGTCATAAAGTTGTGATGCATCACATGTAATACGTAGTACAGACCTTATTACGTTCTTAGGATTAACATGAAATGATCCTGAATCTCCCGGGATCTTTATGAAAAGTGTTTACCGAAACACGGGCTAAATCTTTCTATAGTTTTCTTAATACGTAAGCTCTCTTAACGAGTCAGAGATTCTTTGTGCTTCGGATTGACTTGAGCAACTACATGAGACCTTAATCTTTATATAGTTTCTATATTGAGCTTTTCCATCATAAGGTCGATGTGGGTTTGGTCCATACTAATTGGGATCCATTTTTCATCCGAACATTAACCCATTAATCTAGATCATTTATTAAGTTACTTTATTATTTTTATAATCTGAATCAAATTATGTAACTTAATTAATAATTTATTTTAAAAAAGAAAAATGCAGTTAATAATTGTCTAATTTTATGAGGAAGGACAAAATTGTCCAACATAAAATACTAAGTTGATAAACTAATATTTAATCAATATATTTGCAATCTTGAGTAAGATTTAAATAAAGTATTGAGTTGAACTCTTCTTAAATGTTTAAAGAATATAGTAACTATGAGTATGCCTTATTAGTCCCCTAATCCATTATAGCCTCTTTATATATTAACCAATTGTTAATTACTCCCTAGATTAAAACCCACATCATTTTCCATGCCACCTAGAGAGCTTGCTTTATATTGAGAGGAAAAATAAATAAAAGGGCAGTCACATCGCTTTAAGCAAAGCAAAGCAAAGCACCCATAACCATAACCTGGTACACTGGTTAGTTCAGAAATTATTAAAAAAAAGACCCCAAAAGTCTTCCATTATTGAAACTATGGAACCCATCGATTTAAAAAGTACTTGTCAAAGATTCATTTGCCTAATACAACAAATATGAATATACGAATCTCCATCTCAAATCGACCCCACACTTCTTTTTATCTCCTTGTAAACGTTTCATTAAAATTGGTTTATGGTATTCTTATGATATCTTATTTTCTAACCCTATTCTAATCTAAGAATAAATGAAATTGATTATGTCAATTTTGTTATTCCAACTCTGTTCTAATCTATCTCATATTAGAATAGGGTTAAAACAGTAAAATTTGGCATAAGTGATCACGTCCCCTTATCCACACAAACAAACATGATTATCAAATGTTGGTTTTGGGTAGATTGAAATAGGGTTGGAACATCCATACAATCAAACATGATTACCAAAATGTTGGTTTTGGATCAAATTTCTCTCTCTTTTTGAAAAAAGGGGTCAGTGAGTCAGTGCTTCTAACTGAAGGCCAAGTAAAAACACAAGTACATGTACATACGTAACGTGCAAGTATTTGTATGACAAAACTCGAACCTGACGAGAAGTTGTTGTCCTGAAAGCTAAGATAGTACATGCCACTACTAGCTATCCAAAAAGACTTGGGATGTGACCTTCTGGCCATTAATCTTATATTAACTTTATCTGAATCATTTATTTATGTAGATCTCATATAAATAGATGGTTGAGATAAGTTGAGACATAATTGGTATAGTATTAATCCCACATAAATAGATGATTGAGATAAGTTGGAACATGATTGGTACAATATTAATGGGCCAGAGGATTTGAGGGGAAAAATCCTTATGATGTTTTATTCTACCTGACAATTATTAGTTATTTTTTCGTCATTCCACATCAATTATTGTACTTTTATGGAATATGTTACTTCAAGTTGGTAATAAGCTAAGGGCATAGAGGGGTTGTTCTTGATTTTTAGTGACACTCCTGTGTCCTCTCTATTTTATCCATTCATTAATATTTAATAGATAGAAAGAATGGAGAAGATAGCACTAGGAATCATGCACAAAAAGTTTGATCCCATAAGCCAAATCTTCAAATTTGGTCAGATTCAAATTACAATTAATACAAAATTATTTTAGTGATTTGATTCAAAAGTTTTGACAACTTAATGTCCACATCAATTTGGATTCAATCCATTAATTTTAAACTTACAAAGCCTATTACTTGACTTGATACAATCCAGCCCATGTACTGTTTGAGTCTATGATCCATTGAGGCTTATGTTATTTCTTGGTCTAATGTGGTATGCAACGGACAAGGCTATTAAGACAACTAATCAAGGATAAGATGACATTAACCACTTGTTAAGTACATATAATATAAAGAATAAGATCATATCAATCACATGTTAGGTACAACTAATCAAGGATAAGATATTATTTTACTGGGTGTAACTAAATACGATAAAACAGTGAGTCAACTTTCTAGATCCATCGTGTGTTATAAGGTTTGTTAATTTCACACAAAGCTTCGTGCACATGAAAATGTGGAACTCGAGTTCTTCAATACTAAGAATGTTGAAAGGTTCTTCCTTTCTCATTCAAAACATTGACTGGATGACTTTGAATGGTAACTTTATTCCGAAATTTTATAAAGTTTCGATCAGATTTAAATTATTAATTTCAAATTAAATAATTTAAAATTAAATTTTAATTTTCTTTGAAGTTTGGGTTAAATTTTGTTAAATTAGCTTAATCTCATGTATTTAATTTCAATTTGAAATTTATTTTTTAGAAATGAATTAAATTTGCCTTTTAAATTAGGGTTACCGAACTTCCACTAGTATTTACTAGTAAAAAGAGGTGTTTGGCAAACAACTTATCAGCTGTTTTGATCATCTTAAAAAGTTATTGATTTATTTAGTGAATAATTTATTGGTTAGCTTATTTAACTCCAACAAGTTAATTTCTAAAAGCTCCATAAGAGGAGCCTTTTGAATGATCAACCAAAAATTAATAGGTAAAAAACCAATTATACCTTCTTTTCATAATTTTTGAATTATGATATATATCGTATTTGTGTCGTATTATAATTATAGATATTTTTAATTTATTAAATAATAAAATTTATATATATTACATAAAAATACCAATATAATGTAGCCCGCTGCATCATTCATATTAATAAAGAATTTAGCATTGGTTTAATAATAATAATAATAATTATTATTATGTTTTTATTAAAGTTATAAACTTAATTTTTGTAAAATTAAATACTAAATTCTTATAAGAATATTCAACAAAATACTAAGAAATATAATATTCTTGCCCTTATAATTTTTTTAAAATCACGCCCTCATAAGTCATTTTACACATCAACAGTTAATACTAAACAGTTAATTTTACCAAACATCTTTAATAAATAGTTGATGTTATCCGCTAGTTAAATCAGCTGATAGAATCAATTAACAGTTAATACAATTCGTTATTTGACGGCATTGGTAATCCATTAGCTACTCCAAAGACTTTGACTAATGTTGCCAATTTTTCTCTCTCCTCCTCCAATGGATGGATTTAAGACTACATTTGCCTTGCCCCTCACGGGGTAGCCTAGCTGTAGAACGGGGGGAGGATTGTGTGAAGGTTGTGGGTTCGAGCCTTCGGAGGAGCAGCGTTTATTTAAGGTGATGTAATCCCCCTGGTGGTGACTCATCTTTCGAAGCAGGTACCTCTGATACTATATAGGAATAGACCCGGATTTACCTATCTATAAGTCTGAGTGGGTGGCTTATAGGTCCCAGGATAGTCGAACAAAGCCCAAAACCTGAGTTATCAAAAAAGAAAGAAAGAGCTATCAGTAGTGGGCGTTGGAGAGTTTCTCTCACTAGGGATTTTCCTCCTTGGTTTCATCCACCTTACTGCTCCTTCATGCTTCTCCTTTCTATTGTGTGTTCACGATCTTGCTTGGCTATAGTTCCACGGTGTTTCCTGCCTTGGTTATGTGTGAACCTATAGCCGATAGTTCTCCTTTCAGGGTTGTGCATTTGTGGTAGCGCTACCCGACTGTGTATTTTGGTTATTTTTTGCCTGCTAGTAGTTCTACTGTACACTCTCCACACTGAACCCCTGGTGTTGGTGGATTATAGGGTTGTGGTGTTGTTCGTGGCTGGTGTGCCACTGGCAGGGACCATCCTTTTGGCTGACCTTGGGTTAAGGCCTTCCATCGGCCACCAGCTAAGTTAAGATGGGTAGGAAAAATCAACGTGGTAAGGATATTACTGATGAGATTATTTTGGGGCTCCAATCTCCATCCAAAACCTTAGTTGATGAAGGGACTAAGGGTTCTGCAAAACCTAAAGGGTCATTGTTATCTCCTAACACCAAAGACATGGGGGATGATGTAGCATCCACGGGGAATGATATTTCCGATGATGATAGTGAGGGGAGTAAGGAAAGTGAGGCTTCTTCTTCCTTAGGTAGCTCTAGTAGTTCACAGCAAGAGACCCCCCACCAGATGCTTGACAAAAAGCCAAAGCCAACTTCTACATATGCGAAAACTTCCAAACCATCTTTCGCCAGTCTTTTTAAGAACAATCGAGTTTTGACTAAAGGGCTTCACCTGGCTCACAAACAAGTTGAAGATGTTGTTACAATGACTCCTGATGATTTTCGACCAATTGAGGAGGCTTGGGGGTTCCGCTTGGTTGGTCGTTTCATTGGACGTTTCCCAGGTATGAAAGTAGTTGAGGGGCTGATCGCACAGTGGGGTGTGAAGTGTCAGTTACTCCCTCATGATCAGGGTTGGCTTGTTTTTCGCTTTGACAATGAAGAAGATCGTACTAGTATCCTGATAGGTGGTCCATACATCCTCTATGGGAAAACCTTGATGCTTAAGCTATTGAACAAAGGTTTTGCTTTCAACAATGATGAATTTACGAAAATTCCTATCTGGATAAAACTGTCCAATGTTCCATTGGATTTCTGTCATGATGAAGCTCTTTTGAAACTTAAGTCTCGGGTAGGAAAACCGATTTGCACTTATCAAATTACGGGTCAACGTTCCAGAATTGGTTATGTAAGATTACTAGTTGAGGTGGACGTGTCCAAGCCGCCACTAATCAGTTTTCAGGTTCAATTACCGGAGGGACCAGGTTATACCCAGCTGGTGTTGTATGAATCCTTTCCACCCTTTTGTGGTACTTGCAATAGACTTGGTCACCTCCCATCGGATTGTAAACTTCATGGCAGTCAGGTACTGAAGAAACCTGCAGGGTCTCCTGTTGAAGGTGGTCACCAAGAGGGGTCTGGGCATACCACAGGGGTCCTAAGGCAGGCACAGAACCGTAAGAACCAATCCGTAGAACAAATTCCAGCACATAAGAGGGCCAACCAGTCCACTTTGTAGACACTTGATATAGTCCATAATCAGGCGCCCCAAGCCAATGCCACCACCACTGCTACAGAAAGGGATGAAGAGGCAAACAATGCAGATCTCAATAGTCAAGTTAGGCAGAGTTCTTAGGGTGATGTTTCGCAAAGAGGGCAGTCGAGCATAGAGAACGAAGACCCCCTGCAAAAGAGTGTCCTGTAACTCGTAGGGTAACTCAGTCTTCTTCGAGGGCCACTCCAATGCAGGGTTCTCAAGCCAATGACACCACCAATGGTTCATAGATGATAGAGGGGGAACCTGGTGATCCTTTGAACCATAAAGCTGTGAAGGGTAATAAGGGTGCTAACCATCTTAGAGGGCAAAAGGATCAACCCACTATTAAAGGTATGGTTGGGGCAAACCGTAGAATACCTGACAAAACTTCCTTAAAGTTGAATTATGTAGAGAGGGCTGATGGTAGTGCAAATGATCGCAAGAATAAGGGAAGGGTAGGACCTTCCTCATTATCAAAATGACTTTCCTAAGCTGGAATGTCCGAGGGCTGAATAAACCCTCAAGATAACACAGTATTAGCCTTTTAACTAGGCAACACAATTGTCGATTTATGTGTTTAATGGAAACCAAACTTGACGTTAGGGGATTGGAGAATTTTATGCGAAATAGATTTTCTGGTTGGACCTTCACGCATAATTTTGACCACATTTCGGGGGGTGCATGGCTGTGGCTTGGGATCCCCTATATTACGTATGCAATGTCTTAGCTGAAGGGGAGCAGTTTATCCATTGTAATATCTGCAACAATACAACTAAGGAATTTTTTCTGGTTACCTGCATTTATGGCTTATATAGAGTTACCCAAAGAAGGGAGCTATGACAAACTCTTTTCGGGATGAATGTGGACAAGTAGACTATGGCTTATTATAGGCGATTTGAACTGTGTGTGCCTAGCTAGTGAAAGGCGAGGCAGCCAACCCCCTTCTGCCTACTTGCTAAAAAATCTCCAAGAATTTCGAATGACTCTTGGTTTGGAAGATGCTCCTTATAAAGGGGAATTTTTGGCTTAGCAGAAAATCATTGGTTGGCTAAACTAGACCGCGCAATGATTAATCTAGCTTGGGCCTCACAGGATTTACATTGCTAGGTTACTTTCCTGCCTATGATGGCTTATTCAGACCACTACCCTATGATTATTGATTTCCAACGCTAGCAGTTCCACGGTAATAAGCCTTTCAAAATTTTTAATATGTGGACTACTCACCCCCTTTTTCAGGAGAATGTTGCTGCTACATGGGAGATGGACGTGGCTGGTACAGCTTAATTCTCTCATTGTGCCAAGATGAAAGCTCTTAAAGCACCATTGAAAGCCTTGAACAGAGAAGCTTTCGGCCATATTACGAATAAAGTGAAATCAGCACAGGAAGATTTTCAAAAGGCCTATCAGGATCTTCTTCACTTCCCTAATAAAGAGGATCTGAAAAATCTAGTTAATCTTAGACGGAAGCAAGCGACTTTCCTTCAAGATGCAGAAAGAATGTTCTTTCAACAAAAGGCGAAGTGTAATCACTTAATAGAGGCTGATCGGAGTACTAGCTACTTTCAC